>CAEFZX010012541.1:0-10505 GCA_903066825.1 Alfaro cultratus | reverse complement strand
GCCAGGTTTAAATGCCCTGTGCTCCAAATTAACAAATTAGCAGCACCTGTAAAGGGGAGGAGCACAAACACAGACAACAAGACTCCTGCAACCCAGCCCTTAAGGCCCAGAGCCGTAACAGAGACAAACAAGGAAGAAGCTAGAAATGTGAGACGAGTTTTGAGGCAGAACGAGAAACGAAGAAATGATGATCAACTCAGAGTTTAAAGACTCGGGAGGAAAACTGAAAACTGATTTTAGAGCCTGAAACACAAACATGTTCAGTTCCAGATAAATGTATTAACATAACCTTCATCGGCTGAATCAGCATTGCTGATGGATTCTGGATGATTCTGAAGTGCAGGATGATTGTTTTGAAGATGGTTTCTGATTTCAGACATTTTACAGTTTGATGAACTTTATTTTTAGTTATTAACTAACTAAAAACAGAAATAATTAAATGTTTGAGCTGCAGAAACCATGTTGAGGTCAACATGTGACCCACAGCTTCAGAAGGTTTTTACATTTCACTTCATCATCTCCAAATCTTGATTTTAAATCGTTTTGTGTTCCTGCAGCACTGACTAAAACCTGGACAGGTTGTTGTCCATCGCTGATTCCACCACCTTAAAACATCAAACTTTTTTAATTCTTCTTCTCTGAATGTTTCACTGCAGATCTGTAAAAGACTCAACTGCTTTGATTGAGATGCATCTAAAACCAGCTCAGTAAAGAGATTCAACAGATTTAAAACCAGATGTTTGTGTCAACTGAGTCAGCAAAATATCAGAACGATGAGAAGAAAATCAATAAACTTTGTTAAAACTGAGCAGTTTGCTTCCTATCTCTGCATTTAAAACCCAACATTTTAACTAAATGACATGTTTAAAGAAAAACAAAGAGAAATGATGAGCAGCAGAGGACGACCTGGTCCCGGCCCGCCGGGTCGCTCCCTACAGTTGGAGTTTTGTTGATGAGTGAAACACAGATTTAAAGTAAATTGTCTGAAAGGTGTTTAGGAATGTCGGTTAAGCTGCTGTTTGTGTTCGTACTCAGGTGAGCCCCACAGGTACGACTGAACCACAACATCACCTCCTGCTGAACCGCTGGAGGCCGAGGGGACACAGGAGTCACACACACACACACACACACACACACACACACACACACACACACACCTCTACAGCTACAAGTTAAAACACCAACATTAATCAAAACTTAAACACCGCCTCTTGAGATCAACGGAGCGCAGCGGCGGTTTTTCTGCGCCGCTGAGGAAGATGAAGGGATGACAAAGCAGCGACACGGTAAAAGTTTGGATGAAGGATAAAAACTCAAAGGCAGCGACCCAATCAGAGGACACATTCAGGATTTATTTGTTTTTTCTGGAGGATTTCATTCCCAGATTCGGAAGCGGAAAAGAAGAGAAAAGATGGTCAAACAAAACAAAACAGAGAAGAAGCTTCGTTGTGTGTTTAGTTGAATTGCCACTCATCGGTTTGCTAAAGAACAAACACACACACTCCTCTGCATGCACACACACTGCAATGATTACCATACTCCATATTACTGCTGTACAGATAACTGCTTGGCTCCCACAGGCCTGCCAATCCACTGTAATCCCTCAAACACTCTGAATTTTCATTTCAAACAAAAGCTAAACTGCCAGAAGACACAGGAAGCATTATGTTGCTCCTTCTTCCTCCTTCGCTCGCTCACACGGCTTCTCCATGGAGACGATTCCTCCGCTCTCCTTTATGTTATCAGGATTTATGACATCTAATGTCTGGATAATGTAGTTTTCCTTTCAGCAGATAGAAAAACACCTTTTTATTTACATAAATCAAAGATTATATCATAACTTCAGTAGTTGGTCTGATTGGAAGATGTTTTCTGAAATTAGAGGAACCGAACAGGACGGATCCAAACAGGACGGAACCGAACAGGACGGATCCGAACAGGACGGATCCAAACAGGACGGATCCGAACAGGACGGATCCAAACAGGACGGATCCAAACAGGACGGGACCGAACAGGACGGATCCGAACAGGACGGGACCGAACAGGACGGATCCGAACAGGACGGATCCAAACAGGACGGAACCGAACAGGACGGATCCGAACAGGACGGGACCGAACAGGACGGATCCGAACAGGACGGATCCAAACAGGACGGATCCAAACAGGACGGATCCAAACAGGACGGAACCGAACAGGACAGAACCGAACAGGACGGATCCGAACAGGACGGATCCAAGCAGGACGGATCCAAACAGGACGGAACCGAACAGAACTGGTCTCACATTTACCAAAAACATCTCAATGTTCCCAAAAGTACCAAAAAGGACTTTTGGGAACATTTAGGAAGCTGCGCAGCAACAAAATGTGTCGTATTTCGGAAACCTGGCGGTGTGAATCTTGTAAAACTGAAACCTTTATCAGTTTGAACCTCATTCCAGACGTTTCCTTGGATGAAAACATGAAGATCTTTGCAGCAAACCAACATTTAGTTCCAGCAAACAAAGAAGTTTCTTTCATTCTGATTTTTATTCCCTGATGTTTCCACCCGCTGCAGAAACTCTCCGTCAACAAACCAAATTACCGGTGGTTCTTCCGGGCCTCCAAAGGCCTCCTTGTTCGGGTCCAACCAGGCGGTGGGGCGACCTGCGGGCCGCTGGCTGCTGACCCCCGGCGTGGCTCCCAGTCTGGCTCTGGCGCCCTCCATTAGCCTAATTACAGCCATGAAAGAGGTGCAGAACAGGGCCGGCATTAGGGCCAATTAGGCCCGCCCACCACGGTGTTGAGTTTCCCTCAAACACAACAAACTGAAAGGTTGCACATTCATCCTCCCACTAATGCACCTGAATTAAGGCTAAAGCTAGCACTGCCATTACCATGGGTCTGAACCAGAGGCTGCTGGCTCACCTTGACGTGAGACGCAAGAAGCTCAGAGACGCAGCGAGGAAGAGAGAGCGTCTTGTGTCTGTCCAGTCATGCGAGGGACGGCGAGCCAGCGGTAATTTGTGGCTGTCAGGAAGATAATAAGGCTTGTGTCCTCCCTTCAAACAAAACGGTGGACATCCTCCTGTTAGGACAACCATCCTCTGTTTGGTTTCCAGGAGGAGCCTGAAGGTACGGATAGACGTCAATCAATGTTTAAAAACCCTCCAGAAACAGATTTAACTCCTACAAATATCAGTTTGCAGAGCGAAGCAGTTTCTGTTCAAACTGATTCGCCTGATGGTCGAGTCGAGCTCAAGAAAACCAAACACAAAGAAAAGGTAATCTACTGATTCTAGTGTGAATGAAGCTGGACTGTAACAAGCGCAGCACAGTAGACAAAGCGCCGGGGCCACGCCCCGTTCTGCTCCCATCGATCACACAGCCCAGGAGGTTTGAACCTGACTCACCTGCAGTTACAACGATGTTAAACAGAGGATAAAAATGGGAGGGTTTCACAAATTATGCTCTGAAGACAAAAGAGTAAAATCTTAAAACAATATGCCAGGTTTGCTTTGGGCCTGAAGGTCTACAGGTTTTAGGTCTGACTTAAACTCTAGTTTAAGAGACTCAAATCCATTTTTTTGCACAAATGTAACCTTTATCCCACTTTTCCACAGCAGTCTGGACGACCCAATTCTGATGTTTTCGCCCACAAATGACCCGATCTGAGTCACTTCCACAAGTGGAACTAAATCAAACCCGACAGTTTTCTGCAGTCTGAAGTTCAGGTCGCATTTTATTAGACTGTTACATCGTCAATGTGAGACATGCGTCATAATTCTGCAGCAGAAAAAGACAGACTGAAAATAACAATAATAACCGATGAACGTCTGAGTCAGTGAATGCATCACATCCCAAAACATGGCTACACTGCAAAACACAAACTCTTACCAAGCATTTCTTCTCTGGGTTTTAGAGCAAATATTTTAGTACATTTGAAATAAAACTAAATTAACTTAAATTTAACTTTTAAGCAAAACATTGGAGCTTGTTTTAAGCCAATAATTCCTTAATATTTATGAAAATCAATACATCAACGAGACATTTCTCCATATTATTAGTGAAATAATCAGCTATTAGATGTAAAATAGGTTCCTGTAAAAGTTACTTGTAAGTTAGTTTTATTTCAAGTGCACTGAAAGATTTGCACTAAAAATTAAACAAAAAAACATTTAAAAGATGTTAAGATTTTGTGTTTTTGCAGTGAAACAGAAGTTTGAGTCAAAGTTAAGAGATAGATAAGAGATAAGGTAAAATTTTATTGTCATTGTCACATGAACAACGAAATTTGAATGAATTATTATTCATTAAAATGAATGACTTGAGGAAAGACGTTTATCCATGTTCAATCCCTTATTGAATATTTTGCTCTCAGACAGCAGGGAACAACTTGTGTTTAAAGCTTCTTTTCCATCCCATCTCTGCACTGGGAGCAGCGACCAGCTCAGCATGTGAGGAATCTCCAGCCAGAAGGTGATTAATTGTGAAATCTGTCTAGAACAACACAAAGCCAAGTCACGGCGCTCACAGAGCAGCTTACCTAAGACTCGCTTGCTGTCAACACTCTCTGATATGATCTATACAGAGGATGAACTTTCCCTGTTTGGGGCTTAACTGATAAACCACATATACAGATAACCACAGGCAGGCACACTCCTCAGTGGGTGTCAAGAGCAGGTGAACAGCCACCTGCCATGTGAGCTTCATGCACTATTAGTCAATTCAGGATGTGCTGCTGGTGCCAAGAAGAGCAGCATTAACAAATGTGACAAACTGTCAAGCTGTAGCTGCGTGTCGCTGTCAAAAACGTCGCCTTGTTTGCCATTGTTTATTTAAAGATGGTGGTGTTAGCTTGGCATTTCACAAGCTAGCTATATTTACAAAGCGGTGAGGGTGTAGATCAGAAGACTGACAAATACACATTTAGGATATTAAAACTTTCATTCATTGTTTTGGTATTTTCTTATAAATTAGTCCTTACCTGTGAATTGTACGTTGATGTCCCTCAATGCCACCCAGTCACCTGATCAGTAACCAGATCCGGCTGTATCTAGAACCTCAGTCTGAATGCAGTTGTTCTGTTTCTGGACTCAGAGGTTCCTAAAGGATGATTTCCCTCCTGATGGTCCAGTAGACCCGGTTCTACTGGAACCAGAACTCCACCATCTGCTCCACCTCCAGCTGCTGTGGTTTTTCAAACCAACCTGTTCCCCTCCTGGCCTGTGGGGGCGCTGAACTGAAGGAAACGATAACGGATTCACAGCTCACCAAACGAACCGGACTGTCTAGGCAAACGGACTGGATCAACTGTTACTCACTGACTCCAAGCATCTATGTTTTTGGAAGCTCTCCATTGTTCAAAGAAAAGCAGAAGAAGTTCTGTTTTCATTTTGCTACAAATGTGATTAAAATGAAGCTGGAGTCAGATTGGACCTGAAGGTGTTAGCCTGAAGGAAAACTAACACCACAGTGAAACTCGATGATGGCAGAGTCATGCTGTGGGGTTGAATTGTTCCAATAATTTGAGACATCATGAAGAACCAAAATAATGTCTGGTCTGTTGAAGAGAACTGATCGTGTTTGGTACCAGGATTTCATCGGTCAACTCTTCCTCACAGGTCAACACGGTTAAACCAAGCTACAGCTTCTGCTTGGAGATAATGTTGGCTTTACTCACACTTGAGAGAGCAAACAGTGGTAGGGAACCGGTGTGTGTGTGGACACCAGGGGTGTGGGGCGTCCGTGGAACCCGGTCGCCTTATCTAGCAGAGAGGTGGGCTGTGTTCGCAGAGATTAAACACAACGCCGGCCGCCGAGGCCTAAAGAAGCCAGGAAAACCAGAAACTGCAGCTACTGTTGTTGTTAGCTAAGGAGAAAATCCTTGTTCCCAACACTGATAAGGACATAAAGTGTTTGTATCCCCAAGGGGGCGGGAGGCAGATTCAGCCTCGGTAGATCTACTGTAATGAATATCAATGGCGAGGAATGGGGCTGCTCCCTTCCCTTTGGGCCTCCAGTTTGCTTTCCGCCTCTCTTCTGCTGTCAGAACTGCGACAAGGACGCTATGCATGAAAATGCGCAGCTTAATATATGGTAATGCTATGTAAACACGAGCTGATCTGAGAGGAAGGTTTTCAGGGGAACAGATTGACGGTCGTCTGCGCTCAAAGCCGAGTCGGCGAGTATATCTCCAGGCCCAACAGTAGCCTGTGAGCGCACTTATCTGCAAATGAATATGATACAGTGTACAGGAAGAGGAGAAGGGGAGAGCGGAGGGGGCTTTGTGGTTACTGCAAACTCAGCATGGCCCCCCTTCCAGCTCTCTTCCTCGCCTCCTACTTCCTCACTCCTCCTCCTTGTCACCTGAGCTGAACAGGGTTTATTTAAATTGGTATCAGGGCCGAGAGGTTAGAAATCACACACACACAGACACACCGTCCAGGGTTCAGTTACCACTGAGAACGGCCTGTCTGGTGGGGGTTCGGCTGGAAGTATTGTCTGTAAGCGGTGTGGGTTTCCTGGCATGTCCGACATCCTGACACAAGCAGCGCCGCATTCCTGCGCTGAGGCACCTCATCATCCCGCTGCCACCTTAAAATAGCCGCTGATCGCTTTACACGCCACAACGAGAGCAGGACGGAGACAGAGGAGGGAACGGCGAAGGAGCCGGCCATCATCATGTGTGTGTGTGTGTGTGTGTGTGTGTGTGTGTTGGTGCCGTAGCCCCAGGCAGCGAGGTGGGATTTGTAAACCCTTTGTAAGTAACAGGCAGCACTCTTAGCAGGCAGAAGGTGTGTTTTTGTGAGAGTAATCCATGATGGATGCTTTAATTGAAAGCACGAGGCTTTTAAGGCTGTTTTCAGAAACCACAGCCAACATCCGACACCTGGGTACAACCGGACCCCTCGGCTCCGGGCTGAACCGGAGTCAGTCACGTTTTAGTCCCTGACTAAGCCCTCGACTCAGACTGGACCTCTTGGTACCGTTTGGGGCCCGGGTCAAGGCCCTTACCACACTGGTCACATTAAAAACACAACAATAAAACTGCTGATACAAATAAGGAAATAAACTTTGGTTTCTTTGTTGGTGTTTAATCAAACTCCGGCCCGTTTAGAGGGTCCGGTTCATTTGTGGAGTTTGAATCTGTAACCCAACTTGGGGTGAGGAGATCTATGGGAGATCTTGAAGAGGGGAGTAAACCTTTATCAAAATGCTAAAGCACTAATTGTACCAGCCGGTTTTTGGTTTCCTTCCTTTGGGTTCCCTGAACAGTTTGCTGCAGTTTTGGCTCCGCCTACTTAAAGACAGCTTTTCTGTGTCTATAGCTCTATAACTCTAACATCGTCCTTTTGGAAGACGTATTTGTGCCTCAACTTTAACTTCATGCTTTGATAAAAGCACCACCAAAACAAGCCCACAGCATGATGCTGCCACTGCCATGCTTCAGTTGTGATTGTGTTTGCAAACTTCCTCCAAACACAAGGTGAATTTTAGCATCACCAGCCCAGAGGGAACGTCTTGGAGGTTTTTGAATCTTTTCCAGTTTGATCGGGGCAAATTTATAACCTGATGGGTCGGACCGGGGAGGAGGGCTGACCCCGCCTGACCTGAGGCTTGCTGGGACTTTCTGCAGCTTCATGCATGTCAGAGCTGCATACCTGCAGTGTTTCCCTGGAAACGTGCAGCTGCTGTTGGTGAGCAGAGACTGCAGGAGGAGGAGATGCTCAACTTCACAAGGATTCCTCCCATCCTCTCCCCTCACTACCCGTCAATTTACCCCCCAACGCATTCGGAATCAAAACTTAATTAAAATTTTGAATAAATAAAAACAACGTGAAAAAACTGAAGTTATTGAATTCTGAACCCTTTGATAGATTTATCCCCCCCAAACCCAGAATAATGCAAAATAAGATTTAATAACACCTTTCATATGGAGAGTACAAAGCCGGCTATTTGCATTAAAGTGTAAATGGTGGGGAAAGGCAGCGCCTCTAAGCTTATTGATGTTCAGTTCTGAGCAGCCGGGCGGCATTGTTTCATGCCGAAGCTTGACGGATGTCAAGGTGATTACAGTTTAGATCACCGTAAGAAGAAACGTTTTGAAATGGTAAAACACAGACAGGCGGCACAAAAGCCTTCAACTGTTTGTTTCACTGGGAGGGAAAACGGAGCCAGGAAACTCCCACTGAGGCTCCGGATCCACTGAGGCTCCGGAACCACTGAGGCTCCGGATCCACTGAGGCTCCGGAACCACTGAGGCTCCGGAACCACTGAGGCTCCGGATCCACTGAGGCTCCGGATCCACTGAACCACTGAGGCTCTGGAACCACTGAGGCTCTGGAACCACTGAGGCTCCGGATCCACTGAGGCTCCGGATCCACTGAGGCTCCGGAACCACTGAGGCTCCGGATCCACTGAGGCTCCGGATCCACTGAGGCTCCGGATCCACTGAGGCTCCGGATCCACTGAGGCTCCGGATCCACTGAGGCNCCTGATCCACTGAGGCTCCTGATCCACTGAGGCTCCTGATCCACTGAGGCTCCTGATCCACTGAGGCTCCTGATCCACTGAGGCTCCTGATCCACTGAGGCTCCTGATCCGCGGAACCACTGAGCCAAACACGGAGCGCTGCGGACCACGACCCGCTGGACCGGCCCACAACTGTCCCAGAACCGACCCGCTGGACCGGCCCAAAACCGACCCAGAACCGACCCGCTGGACGGGCCCACAACTGGCCCAAAACCGACCCAGAACCGACCCGCTGGACCGGCCGACAACTGGCCCAGAACCGACCTGCTGGACCGGCCCAAAACCGACCCAGAACCAACCCGCTGGACGGGCCCACAACTGGCCCAAAACCGACCCACTGGACCGGCCCAGAACCAGCCATCAGGACCGGACCAGAACCGACCAAGGACCGGCCCCGCTGGACAGGCCCAGAAGGGGCCCAGAACCGACCCACTGGACCGGCCCAGAACCAGCCATCAGGACCGGACCAGAACCGACCAAGGACCGGCCCCGCTGGACAGGCCCAGAAGGGGCCCAGAAACGACCCAGAACTGGCCCAGAACCAATCCAGAGGATCAACCATCAGAACCGACCATCAGAACCGACCCGGAACCGACCCATAGAAGCCGAAAGCTGCTCCTCCGGGTTCGGTTCTGATCGAGTCTGAACGGCCCAGCAGCATTAATCCAACCTGAACAAACATGGTGGACAATAACAAGGATTGGACAACTTTAAAATCGCAACGAAGGAACCATCATTACCGTGAAGCTGGCTGCCACTGAGCATGCTCAGTGTGATGGATACACGCTAAACTGTTGGTAGCTATGCTAACTAGCCTTAGAATTCATGCCACCCTATGCTAGCTGCAGCGCAGCAGAGAACATAGGTGAATGATTGACAGCGCTAAGCCCCGCCTCCTGGCTCTGATTGGTTGGTTATGGTTAGCACTGGGAGAATGCAGAGGAGACTGATTTTTTCAGATTATCTGTCTCAGATCAAACTGTTACAACGTGCTGACAGCTTCAACTAATATGCCAAAAAATATTTTATGTAAAGGTTAAAAACTGCAGCTTAAAGAAGTAAAATAAAAATGCTGCATGTTGGTGGAACGCTCCCTGATTTCAAAACTAATGGACAGAAAATTTGAAAGGTGAGATTTCACTTTTCTCAAATATTTTAAACGCTTTTAAAGTCAAATTTATCCGTCTTTATAAACAGCTCCTCAGAACAAAAACAGGTTTTATTGTCATAAAGATGACAGTAAAGTTCTTAAAGTGTTAAAAACAGCATGTAAATAGTTAGAGGAGGTTTTCTGCCTCCAGGCTCTCAGTGTGCTGGGAAGCAGCGACTGCTGACAGGACAGCCAGCAGAGCGACACGCCTCACCTGTGCAGGTGATAATGCGCCTCATGCGTGTAAGCAACGACTTTGCCAGAGATGCAGCCGACGCCGGAGGCTGTTTAATGCAGAAAACTTCCAACCCACTTGACTGACAGAAGCTAAATTAAACCGAGCTGTTACTTCTTCTCTTTGGCAGACGCAGAAATGATTAGCAGGTCTGATGCAGTGAAGCTGGAGGAGCCACATGCAGAAACAGGAGGAAAACTTTCTGACTGCAGGAACAATCACAAACACATCAGATTTAAATATGAGGAGGGTTAAATGCAACGGAGGAAATAAACACTTTTTTCTCTCCATAGACGCCTGGTCCAGTTTGACTATATTTATCAGATTTGTTCAGAGATTTGAAGCGAGCTGTTGCTGTTTCCAGACTGACACGACGCTCTGAGCTTCAGTGTTTCTCAGTTTGCCGCCTGCTGCTCCTTCCTCTCAGTGTGAACGTCGGTCGGTTTCTGTCCCGGCTCAGACGGCCATGCTACTCCTGCACACACACTTCCTCTACGTTTTGCTAAACCTCTAAGTGTTATAATCAATCAATCAATCAATCAATCAATCAAGTTTTATTTGTATAGCACATTTCAGCAGCAAGGCATTTCAAAGTGCTTTACATCATAT
>CAEFZX010012539.1:30302-49902 GCA_903066825.1 Alfaro cultratus | reverse complement strand
CTTACTATTTTAAATGGCGTACCTCAAGGCTCAGTTCTTGGTCCACTTTTATTCTCTATTTATTTAAATAACTTGTGTGACAACTTGTCAAATGCTTTTTATCATTTTTATGGAGATGATTTAATAATGTACTGCAACTCTTCATCATTATCACAGGCGCTACAGGATTTTGCAGTCTGCTTTTAATGTACTTCAAACCCGCTTATGTAACCCAGGGTAAAAACTGCCTTAGTCCCGCCTTTGCTACGCTATTGGTTAGGGTGACAGTCAATCACCCAGTGCAATCAGCCAATCACTGCACCTGAAGTGGGTTTTTCAGGCCTGCTCCAGCTTTCCCAATCAGATCTGAGGGGGAGAGCTGGAGACAAAGGAGCTGCAGGTTTGTGCTCTCAAACAATTGGTTATCGCTGTTTTTTATGCACTTTTTAAAACTCACAATATAAATATCCAGTGAGTTTGGGAGCCATGAAGCTGCCAGGCACTGATCTTTAAATGGAATTGGTGGGTAGCGAACGTGAATGTTTGTTTGGCATATTGATGGTGATGGCCAAGTTAATTGTTTGATCATAAAACACACAATCTAACTTTTAAAGGCAATGTATGTTTAAGATAATGTGATAAATGTTAAATATCTTTGTCTTAAAGAATGGATTGTAGATATGATTGAATTCATTCATGTATACAACTGAAACAAGTCTAGTTAACTAGCAGGCTGGTAATTGACTGGTCCTGTTTATTTTAATCCAGGCCAGGTGGCTGGATTAACCCCTTTTGGGGTTAAAGGATGTTGAGCTTCTATGAACTGGCTGGAGCCAAGAGAACTGAATTACACTCCATACTGGTCTGGTAGGAGTTTGATGGTCCTTCTTCTCACTACACACTATTCATTATTCATCTTTTCCATCAGAACTGAATTGCGCTTGGACATTTTCCCTAAAATATCTGGATAAATCAATTCTGGACTTTTAAATGTGTGTCGGTCAGACAACTGTGTTGATCTGAGGGGGAAAAGTGAAGAACTTTGTGCACATATAACATCTACTGCAGTACTTTGTATATTTATTGTATTTATTTTTTTGGTTTCCATGTATGTTTTGTGTCTTGTAATGTTTATTTAATTTTCTTTCTTTAAAAAATACATAGTATTGAAACAGTTATTCTCTTGTATTGTTTTTTATTGATTACCGACAACGGCTCCAGTAGACGAATTTAGTTTCCTGATTTCAGATGCGATCTCGTTCCTTAGAGCATTAAGTACTGCTACACTATTTAATCAAATCATGTTGAGTGAGAACCAAAACTGGACCCATGTTTGAAGTGATTTCCTTTAAACCTCCTTGGGGCCCAGTAAGGACCTGCACTGGGTTTCCACCTGGGTTAACCAGTAAGAGATCATTTACTCAACCTAAGTGGTTCTGACCCACTTAGTGCCCGTCCAACCTGAAGGAAACGGTAGAAAAGCTTGTTGATGTTACACAAGTGGCTGTTCCAGCTGGTACATTACTGCCACCTGGTGGTAGCAGACACACACTGCAGTCAGTTGACTAACCCGCCATGCTTATCTTACATCGCACCCATAATGCACGCAAAGCCTCATGGGAGTTAGGAATAGGTGGATAATACCCTGGGGGAAACTCTAGTCAGTGTTAGCCAACATGCTAATAGTGGTAACTAGTGGTACCATTTAAGCTAACCTTAGCATTTTAGCTCATTTTCACTTCTGCGTTGCTGTTTTTACACTAAATGAAGGATATTACTGGAGCATTTTAGCTAGTTTTGATAAAAAGGTTAACCTTAATGCACTGAATGGAGAAAGTCAGTGTTGGTCAACATGCTATAGGCAGCTCACATTGCAATGACATCATTTTTAATTAATTCAAGATGATTTTAGCATACGCAGAGCTGTTTGCATGCTAGCTAGTGTGTGTAACTGATGGTCAACATGTTACTGACAGCAAAAACTCTGTTTTAGGCTGATTAGGCATGTTTCCCATTCCGCACATTTGAATTAATTGGTCTTTAGCTTCAGCTTTTCAGTCACTTGAATCAGCTGAGGGATACGACTAAATCCTGGAGAGGCCTGGAGAGAGACCACTGGGTCAAAATCATTAGATTCAATAACCAAAGGAAAGTTGATCCAAAGCACAACAGAACGACTGAAAAAGAACAGAATCAATCTGTTGTAATGGCCTAGTTAAAGTCCAGACATGAAGCTGAATGAAAAGCTGTTTTTGGACCTTGAGAGAACTAAAACTCACGGCATTAATGGAACAAGAACCTTCTCAGAAACATGCCAACATGCTTTAGCTGCTTAATCTGTTTCCCTTACAAATCACCAAATTACATCATATTTTATTCAAATTCTTTTTATTTCAGGAGTCTGGAATAAAAAAAGATTATTTTTAAATTGGATCCATTTTGAGGGGAAACATAAAAAATAAAAAAAATAAAAAAAAATCATGATCCAAATTAAGTCCAAGAAAGAGAAATACAATATTTTTAGTCTTAATATCTTCATAGTTCATCAAAAATTGCTCATTTCCTGCTGGATTCCAGGCCAGGAGGAGATTATGGTCCGATTTGATCCGACTGGAAGAGGCTTCCTGAACCGAATTAAACCAAATCTTATTGATACAGAAAAGCAGCAGCTCTAGATATGATGAATCAGAACCGAGCCAACCTAAAAAGGAACCTCGCTCACATCTCTAGGATCAGGTCCATTTTGTGAAAATCTTTTACATCTTTGGATTTTCCCCCCCATGTTGTCTCATTTTAAACCACTAGAGGGTGACACCGAGTCTTTTTCTGGTTTTAAAAGAAACAAATTAAAATCATTCATGAATACGTACGTTTGTTCTTATCTTGTCACAGTTATTAATCTATGGTCAGAAATGCACAAACACGGGGCGTGCCGTGGTGGCGTAGGGTTTAGCGCGACCCACATTTGGAGACCTTGAGTCCTCAACGCGGCCGTCGCGGGTTCGACTCCCGGACCCGGCGGCATTTGCAGTATGTCTTCCCCCCTCTCCTTACCCCATTCCTGTCAGCCTACTGTCAAAATAAGGGACACTAGAGCCCACAAAAAGCCCCCTGGTGGGGGGGGGGGAAAAAAAAAAAAAGAAAAAAAAAAGAAATGCACAAACACGAATTATTCCTAAAAATCACTAAACTTCTCCACTGGATTGGAAGTTCTGGCTCAATCTTCCAGTTTTTTCCGGGATTTCTCCGAAGTGTGGATCTTCATCATGTGGAGCCGGACGTAGGTCTTCCGGTTGAAGGTCTTCCCGCACACCTGGCAGCGGTGGCGTTTCTCCCCGGTGTGCGTGTTGCGGTGCTGCGTCAGGAAGCTGCGGTCGCTGAAGCCGCGGCCGCAGACCATGCAGACGTGTGGTTTCTCACCGGAGTGGCCCCGGGCGTGCCGCAGCATGTTCTGCCGGAAGTTGAAGGACTTCCCGCAATAGCTGCAGCTGAAGGGCTTCTCCCCTGTGTGGACCCTCAGGTGCACCTTCAGGTGGCCCTGCGAGTCGTAGCATTTCCCACAGACGTCACACACCCGCTTGCTGAGATGGGTCTTCAGGTGGAGCTTCAGGTTCTCCTCGGAGTCGAACTGGTTCCCGCAGACGCCGCAGAGCTCAGAGGTGTGAGTCTTAGCGTGATTCACCAGAGAGACAATGGAGCGGAAGGTTGCGCCGCAGACCTTACACGCCACCTGAGTGCGTTTTGGTGGCGAAGACGAGACAGCCTCTCCGCTCTGCGTCGCAGTCGGGCTTCCTGGGTTGCAGTCTTTGACGTGGATCAGCAGGTGGCGTTTGTGGGTGGTGTAGTCGTTGAAGCTTTTCCTGCAGAAGTTGCAGGTGTAGGGTTTCTCACCGGTGTGGATCCGGCTGTGGCGCACCAGGTGAGGCCGGGTGGTGAAGGATTTCCCGCACTCGGCGCAGGGGAACGGCTTCTCTCCGGTGTGGATCCTCATGTGGATCTCCAGGTGGCCCTGTGAGTCAAAACACTTCCCGCACACCTCGCACTCCTTTCCGTTCTTGTGGGAGTCCAGGTGACCCGCCAAGTTCTCTGGCGAGTCGAAGTGATTCCCGCACACGCAGCAGAGCTCCGTCTCATGCCGCTTGCTGTGATTCAGCAGGGAGAGCACAGAGTGGAAGGTCAAGCCGCAGACCTTACACACCGTCCGTGGTTTCCTTGCCGGTGGACTCTTCCTGCCACCGTTTTCCGGCGAAGACTCACCAAGGCTGCTGTTCTTCACAGAGTGGACGAACAGGTGGCGCTTCAGGGTTGTGTAGTCATTGAAGCTGCGGCCGCACACTGTGCAGGTGTATGGTTTCTCCCCAGTGTGGATCCGGCTGTGGCGCAGCATGTTGGCCCGCGTGGTGAAGCGCTTCCCGCACTCGCTGCAGACGAACGGTTTCTCTCCAGTGTGGATCCTCATGTGGACCTCCAAGCCGCTGGAGCTGGAGAAGCACTTCCCACAGACTTTGCAGCTCTCCGCCTTCACGTGCGTCTTCAGGTGGGCGTCGAAGTGCTCCTCGCTGTCGAAGCGCTCGCCGCACACACCGCAGACATCCTTGGAATGCGCCTCCATGTGGTTGACCAGCGACACAGCGAGCAGGAAGGCTCGGCCGCAGACTTTGCAGCAGAGCTGAGTCTTGTTCTTTTTTGTTGGGTTGAGTTTAGGAGCCACTGGGAGACGAGGAAGCTTAATCTTCAGCACTGCTACCTTTTTCTTCTTCTTCTTCTTCTTCTTCTTACCGCTACATTTGCCTTTGGATTGGGAGTTGGCCCTCCATTCTTCCTCACTGTCAGCGTCAGAGCAGCTCGTTGAGGCGCCGTCGGCAGCGTCCGGCTGCGTCGACGTGCTCGGAAGAGGATCCTCCTCTTCCTCTTTAACCATCGCCTTGCTGAACTCTGTTGAACTGCAGACGTTTCTGACAAAGGGAGGCATGAAGTTGACCTTGATGATGCTGCTGTCCTCCAGCTCCTGACTCCGCCCATCGGGGCCGGAGGGATCGCGGTTTGTGTCCAAACTCCATTCCAGCTCGTTGGGTTCTTCTTTCTGCTGATGGTCAGAGGTGAAGTCTTCATCCCAGACGCACAGCGTCAACTGGGGTTCCTCTGCAGGGAAATACATAAAACCAAATTTAACAATAAAAGTTGTTCCTTAGCCTGTCACAATAATAAATTGAGCTGGACGATACATTTTCCCAAAAGTTATTGTGATGAAAGATAATATTGTTGTTTTGAGACCGTTTTCAAGGTTTACTAATATAATGGTAATTAATGGATTGACTAATAAACTTTGAGTTCAAACATTTAACACTGGAACTGGAAAACATTTCAAAATGAATAAAACGAATAAAATGACTAATGGAGTCTCTGTTTTCAAAAAGGGACCAAAGCCCCAGACTGAAGGCTTTTATAATCCAGTTTTTTGGAAGAAATAGAGAGAAGAGAAAAATGATAAATCATGCAAATGGAAATGACTGAGCTCGTTTTAATTTATTGATCTAAATTGATTTAATTGATCTATTGCTTTTTGAGACAGGCCTCAATAAGCTGCTTCAATTAAATAAAAAATGCATCATTTGAACCACAAAAATTATAAATTTTTATGTTTTGCCAAACATTTACAAGCTTTCTGGAGTTAATACATCATGTTATTAAATCCAAAAAGTAACGAACAAATCTGCAGACTTTACAACAGTTTCCTGCATTTTCAACAGTTTTATTTTAAAAAGTGACTTTGATCAACATGCAGATTATCGGGGAGTTTTAATAAGTTATTGATTTCATTTCCTGAACATCTGCAAGAGAAACTTTATAAAAAGGTGAACCGTGATTAAAAACAGACACAGAATGTTAAGGTAAATTCTACTTTTTAAACACTTATTAGACTTTTATTCTAGGCAATTATCAAAAATATTTTATTTATAACGGTTTGCAAATGGAGTTTGGGATATGATTACATAAAAGTCAGAAAAACTAGTAATAAGTCATTATTTTAATGAGCTTCGGCGACAAATTTAGGGAAAATATTAACATCACTTTAGCAGAAATGAACAAGAAAAGGAACTGGACAAAAATCTGATTCTATTGTCTAAATTTAGTCAAACAAAAATCGATAACGGGCCTCCGGCTGCTTGAGATCCGGGAATTAGACGGAGCCGCGGCTCCATCCGGAGGCCCGTGTTTAAAACCCGCCGACAGCTGACGCACCTGAGTGTCCGCCTGGCCCTCCTGGAGGCTCGGCCACCGCCTGGAGCATCCTCCGCTGCCGCTGGAGCTCCTGCTTGGAGAGCAGCAGCTCCTCCTCATAGTCTGAAATGGTTTTCTTCACCGCCTCGAAGATCTCATCTGCGGCCGCGGAGAGCCGCTCGTTCACCAGCAGCCGGAGCAGCTGGATGCTGGACATGATGCGGGCGGAGACACTTAATATGGGACAAACTGCAGCTGTGGAAGAATTTTTTTGGCATTAAAACCTAAACACGACATTAGACTACAGACCAGGGTCTTGCTCTCCCGAATCCTTAAGGCCGGTGCTGCCACCTGGCGGAGCGGAGAGGGAACTGCAGGAACCTTATCCAAGGTTTGACGAGACAAAATTTATCATTTTTAATCTTGGCACAGCACAAACAAATTAATAAAAAACAAAAGTAGAATAAAAAAATATAGTGAAACGTTTAATTGTTTAAGTGACCCACAGATTCCATCTCCATATAAATTAATCTAAAAGAGCAACACCTTAGTTTCTGAATCATTGCTATTAACTACAAACTCCAGTAGTTCTGCAGTGTTATCAGGCTCCCAAGCAAGAGCTAGGTTTGTGTCCAGGATGTGTGGGGTGTGCAGAGGCTTTCCTGACCCTTGACCTGTCAGCCTTAACGATCATCTCTTTAGACCTGATTGTTCGTTGTAGTTCAGACCTGTCCTGTTTTATGAACGAGCCAAACCTGAAATGAAAGTTCAGGTATTATTTGAGCTTCTGAGACGCTAACCAGCTGCTCACAGTTGTAAGAACACCTTGTTGCCACGGTTACACAAAGAGAGCAAGAAAAGGATGTAGGAAACAGAATAAGTACGAGTTGATTTTGCATTACAACTGTTTTCCCTCCACTCAACTTTCCACAACTATGACTATTACTGTAAAAAAAAAAAACTTGAAACATAAAAATTGTTTAATGGTGTTATTTAAACCAGAACAGGTAGTTTTAAGTGAAAGTTCAGAAAAACCTTTTTCATTCCTGGCGCGTCCAGCAGGTGGCAGCATTCTCCCATAAACTCATTACAGAGCAGAATAAACAGAAATGTTGGAAATAAACCAGAAACTCAGACATTCAACAGTTTTATTGTGAAAAAGTCTTTTCATACACGTTGTCTTGAACTGTACAATCAATAATTTAAAAACATCGTCACAGACGTCCTCGTGTTTCAGCTCCGCAGCTTCAGGAGTCATGAATGAACAGGAGTGTTTGTGCAGCAAAAATATTTGTTTGTGCCATTATTGTTTTAAAGATATTAATAAATGTTTCTAGAGGTCATGAAAGGTCAACCAGCACCCCACCCCCTTCAAACAAATTTTGTGCTACATTTGTGCTGCAAACATTTTGTTTGTGCTGCTTTTGTTTTGAAGATATGAATGAAAATCTGAAGGTCAAAAGGGCAACAAGGCCCCAAACATGAACAAAATCTAATTTGGTGTCAGTCAACTCCGTTACGTTTGTGCCGCAAACAAAAATCATTACTATCTTTAGAATGCTAGCAGCACAAACAAAACTTTTGCAGAACAAATATTTGACTTTTCATGACCTCTGGAAACTTTTATTAATATTTTTAAAAGGTGCAGCAACGCAGCACAAACGTTTGACACCAATTTGTTAGATTTACAGGTTGACCTTTAAACTCTAATATATTCAATGCAAAAGCAGAACAAACTGAAATTTTTGCAGCACAAATGTTTGACACCAATTTGAAGAGGGAAACGTCACTCAGGTGAGCGAACAGCAGCAGAACGGGACGGCGGGTCACGGATCGGGTCGGCGGGTCACAGAACGGGTCGGTGGGTCACGGGTTGGGACGGCGGGTCACGGGTCGGGTCGGCGGGTCACGGGTCGGGTCGGCGGGTCACGGGTCGGGTCGGCGGGTCACGGGTCGGGTCGCAGTGAAATCTGTGCTGGAAACCACTCAGAGGAACTGGAACAGCAGCTTTTCTACAAAACAGGACAATTTCTGGATCCATTTTTACAGAATCAAAACAAACAACAAGCCAGAACCAGAAACGGACCGGGAAGATTAGTGTCTCTAGAACAAGCAGAACCGGGTCAGAAGAAGCAGGACTTATTGATCAGAACCTGCAGGAAAACGTTGAATAAAGAGAAAATAGAGGCAGCAGCAGGAAAAGAGGAGAGACGGAGATGAAGCCCTGCAGAGCATCTATTATTAAACAGCAAGGCATCATGGGACGGCAGGCAGAGGCGGCGATGTGGATCACAGGGAGGAAGAAGAAGAAGAAGAAAACAGCGATGGATCCCCGGGGAGATCCGATCAGATGAAAAGCAGCGGCTCTGAAAAACTCACGTGTTCCAACTCATTTAAGCACGAGCGCACTGCAAAAACACAAAATCCTACCAAGGATTTTCTACTGCAAATATCTGAGGAGACTTGAAATAAGAAAACTAACAAACGGGTCATTTTTCTGCAAAACAGAAAAAGGATTTTTGTTTAAGTCAACAACTATTTAATGAAGTTAACACAGTACTAGTTCCACAGGCAGATTATTTCACTTATAACATGAACATTTTTATAAATTAATAATCTGAGTGGAACTAGTAAAATCATTATTAAGAAATTATTGACTTAAAGTCTCATATATGTTTCAGAAAAAATCCCTGTAAGTTAATACACTTGAAATGAGATAAAACAAAGAGTGAAAAGTCCTGCAGCACCTGAACGCAGCGCAGAGAGGAAATAAGGAAGGAAGGAAGGAAAGATGGAGACATCAGGATCTAAACTTAAAGTCTGGAAGTGAAAATATTTTTACATTTTCATTCTGGAGGGGAAATAGTGAAACTCCGACTGTTTTGGCTTCATTTGACTTAAATAAATGTTTTTACTTCATCACTGAAACAAAAAAAACAAACTGATAAAATCTGAAATTTTATCATTCAGATTCAAAGTGAAGCAGATGAATGAAAAACAAACCTAAAAAGTTTCAAAACAGGTCAGAGTTTACTGTCAATAAGGCCCGGTTCTGTCTGAACCCGTCCAGTTTCTCCAGCTGGGTCGATGTTTGGGAACAGGAAGGAGTTCATCCGAGGTACTTCTAACAAAAATACTGAATATGATCAGGTTTAAAAAACCGAGAAAAGTGGGAAGATAAACCTGAAGTAAACAGAACCGTCCGACCCAGTTAAAGTCCCGTCCAATCAGAACTCAAAACACTTCGATTAACCGAGAAATAAAAACCATAAACGTAAAACCCGAACCTGGGAGTCAGTGGAAGTGGAACTGGACTGTGTTAGTGAGAAAACGTGGATCAAGGCACCAAAGCAAGCCTGGACCGGAGTCTGCTGTGGTTCTGTAGTGTGAAACGTTGGTTAGCTTATCGGGAGGAGAGCGGTGAGGTTCTGTACATGTAGTGACGCCTCTGCAGTCCGGCTCTCCGCCCGTCTCCTAGGAGATCTTGCAGTTGCTGCGGGTGCAGTTCTGCGGCGGGCTCTGCGGCGGGCGGATGGGTTTGGAGCGCTTCAGGCTGTTGGCCTTGGAGCCGCCGGCCGGGTTGGCCAGCGAGTACGAGCGTCCGTGCATCATGACGGCGTTCATGCCGTTGGCCATGGAGAACGACTTGAGGTGGGACTTGATGGCGACGGGCAGCGGCAGCTTGTCGATGAGGTGGACGGGCGTGCACGACACGATGGCTCTGCAGCACAGGTCCTGCAGGCTGAAGACTGAGGGAGAGAGACGGGTCAGAACCGGTCAGAACCACAGAACCGCATCGCTGAAAAAAGCAGCCAATCTGCGGCTTCGTTCACACAGCAGCAAAATATGTGAACCTGTCACCTTAACTAACAATAAAAGGTTCCAGAAATCATTGGAA
Source organism: Alfaro cultratus (assembly GCA_903066825.1). Taxonomy (NCBI): domain Eukaryota; kingdom Metazoa; phylum Chordata; class Actinopteri; order Cyprinodontiformes; family Poeciliidae; genus Alfaro; species Alfaro cultratus. Next base: position 39,803 of record CAEFZX010012539.1, on the reverse strand, counting down.
TAAACAACAACTTTGCCATTTTCAACTAGCATAATAATAATGCCGCCATTTTTACTGCCGTCATCAGAGCGGGGCTGTGGAGTCGCAAACTGTTCACACACAAGTCATTCGTTAGCAACATGAACGACAATGCAGGAAAAAAAAGAAATTTTAAAAACTCTGAATTGAATAAAGGTTTAGCTGAGTGGCTGGACCCTGAGCCGGTAAACTACGCCCCCCGTCGGCCCACTCACCTCTGTTGGGCCTCCAGAACTTCTCCATGCCGTGCCGCATCAGGACGATGCGCGACAGCTCCGTGAAGGACTCGATCACGTTGAAGTTGCAGAGCGGGCTGACCTCGAAGAAGGTCATGCCGTTCTTCTCGGCGTAGGCCCGGGCCTGCTCCGTGGGAACCTGCCGCTTGAAGGCCAGGTGCAGCCGGTTCCCGACCAGGATCCGCGGCACGCCAGGTGCATGCTGGGAACAAAACGCAGCCGCTCAGTCGGGAGGTTTGGTATTAACTCAACAAGCTGCAGGTCTGAAACACAAGACTCTGTATTTCCTCTGAAGGTTTCAATAATATAACATTTAGGAATCTGGAACCAGCAAAGAATCGTTCAGTCCAGCACCTCACTGGTCCAGGTCTCTCAATCTAAGGAGGCAAAATAAATGATGGAAAATGTTTCTTTGTGTTTATATAGATAGAAAAATAAAGAACCAGAATTAAATGGAAGATAAGTGTAAAAACATCTTGAAAAAGTGAAATATCCCTTCAATGGTGACAAATTATGCTTCCTTGAACAGGTTAGGACAGATCTATGGCCCATAAGTACAAAACATGTTTTGCACAACATCATTCCTCGATAATGAGATTTTATTCTGCTCAGTTTTGAATTTTCAGCTATTTTAGGGCTCTGTCACTTTAAATCAATGTAGCTGCTTCTAAGCCACGCCCCCAACTCAGCGTTTACTCTCACACGTGAAAATGTTTGCAAATGCACAATTATAAAACCATACATTTCTGAAAAGCAGAAGTGGAGCCTCCTGCATAATCAGCAAGAATGCAGCAAGGGGTTTCTGGATGGTAAGTCAACAACAGAACACTCTCCTTTTCCAGCAGCCATTGTACAGCGGCAAAACCAGCTGACCAAATGGGCTGGAGAGCCGCTTGGGTTGCTAGGTAACAAACGGGAGGTTTTTGAAACGGCTCATTTTCCAGACACCAAAAAAACATTAAACTAAAACGTCTGTTTTGAGAGTTGAGATCCAAATGGAAGAATAAAAACGTGCAAAAAGTGAATTTTGCATAACCAACACAAGGTTTGTTGAACAGAGAGAACTACGCCCCCTAGTGGAGTGGCTCTGGGTGAGGAGCCTTATTCCATCTCTGACTGAATGATCTGGATCGTGAAAGCTTTGCTTCATTCCCTGAATAACTGGGAGAAAATTAATTCATGGAAAATAAAAACGGGAGTTTTGTCTCAGAGAGGAGCCGACAGGAATGTTTCACTTCTTCAGACGTTTTAGATGTTTTCCTTTAACATCTGATCCAGATGATTTCAGCTCAGCAGAATCTCAGCTGAAATCTCCTTAATCTGAAATCAACCGCAGCAGAAAAATCATCTAAAAGCTGCAGGGTGCCTTCAGGCCCAGGGTGTCAACATCCACAGAACATCAGGAATAATTCAGACAGGTTGAACAACTGCTCCTGGGAAACCAAACTGAAGATCAGTCTCATCATATTTAACATTTATTCACAATTAAAACACAAAAACTAATTATTTTATGATGATTTATTTAGATCCTGCTAGAAGAGCCACTTTATATTTTGTACATTAAATCCACAACTGGCTCAGAAACGCCAAGTTTTAGTCAATATTTACTGGAAAAAGGCAGTTAGATGACATCAAACTGTCTAAAAGTCTAGAAAAAAACAAAGCAGATCTGCAGCTCAGCACCTTTTCAAAAGATTAAATTCAGACTTCATGCAGAGAATTAAACCATCAGGTATTTTTAACAAACTTTAAAATATTTCTGCTTTGTTTCGTCCATTAAAGGTGTCAGAAGAGCCAGGAGAGTCGAGGTGGAGCAGGAAAAGCAGAACTGGAGCCCACATTCCACAGACCAAAAATACCACACACACACACACACACACACACACACACACACACACACCGATGCAGCAGACATCCTCTTCGTTTCCATGTCAGCAGGAAGGACACAGAGCAAGAAGCTGGAATTCCCTGTTTGTGTCGTTTAGCTTTACAGCGTAGCAGCAGAAAATATCAGGTTTTTCCTCATCCTAATCTCATCCTTCAGGTTCATATGAAGCAAATATTTTGTTTAATGCAGCATAAAACTTTTTACAATAGAAAGAGACAGAAATATCTAACACTACCTGAGATCTATGTTTGCTATTAACTAGGGCATAAATGGTTATAATAACAATCAAGCCATTAAATGAGTAACTGCTCTGTAGCAGCTACTTAAGCAAGTAAAAGAAATACATGAGAAAAATAACTTTTAGTCTCAACTTCTAAGTGTGATGCTTTTTAATTGAAAAAACAGATGAGGATTAAAACATTTAATCAATATTTAATTGTTGATCAATCATCTTCTTGATCAGGAAATACATGAAATGTTATCCAGGATGTATTTAGATCCATTCAATAAATGAGAATATTATTAACTTTCTAACCAAATGAAACAATTTATACAGATTACATAAAGACTGATGTTTTAACACACTTACTTCTCTTAATTTTGATTATTTTTTGCTAATAGCTAATAAAAACACAATATTTAAAATTAGAATATTACATCAGTCCAATAAAAATGAAAATATTTGTAAAAACACAGATGTGAGTTTAATGAAAATGATGTTAAATACCTGCTGAACGGTTGTTATTGTCCTGCTGAGGCGTTCAGGGACGGTCAGAGCCGTGTGTCTACTTAGCTTTCTGACATGCTAATAGCACTTAGCATTCGTCACCAACTCATTGGTGGAAGTGAGAGTGTTGCGCAACACAAATAATTATCCAGTTGAAACACAGTGTGCTAAATAGTAAAAGATAATTTAATAAAGTCTTGAGGAACTTTAAAAATCTAGATAATCTTTCGGTGAATCGTTACAGTTCGAATCAAATGGTTCTTCTGCACTTTGACCTTTCCTCAAGACATGCTTTCATTTGTATAAAGTGTGATATTTCAGGAAGTTGCATAAAATTGTAATTGGAACTTTAAATATGAACTAAAAGTTAAAATCCTGTCATTATGTGAAGATTAACTGCAACAATTTAAACTTTTTTTAATAAAACAGCATTATAGCAAAAATAAAACTTATGAAAACTTTACGGCAGCTTTTAGAAAAAGGTGCTGAAAAAATATCCGTAATTTTAGGCTGCAGCAATCACAACTGGAGGATTTTTATAAATGAGCTGAAAAACCTTGATTGTTTGGTGATTATTGGTGCAGCTTCTCTCACCTCGTCGATCTCCCTGATCCAGCGGTCGATGCCGTCGAAGGACCAGCGGTTGGTGATGTCGTACACCAGCAGGATCCCCTGAGGAGAGCCGGAGTCACCAGAATCAGAACGAGTCAAACAGTCCCTAAACGTTAGCTGAGCAGGCGCTAGCTCTCACCTGAGCGCCGCGGGAATACGAGCGGAAGATGGTGCAGAAGCGACCCTGACCCGACGTGTCCCTGTGGAGCAGCGCAGGGCGTTAGCACGACGCCGAGGCGGAAACACATCAGCAATGGACTGGCACAATATCGCAGGAACTCATTCTCAAAGATCAATAAACTTTAAATTCTCATAAGTGTTTAACACTGGAATTGAAGACATTTTAAATATCCAAAACAAATAAACAGAACAAAATACATGTTTCCAAAAACAAACCAAAACACCAGACTGAAGACTTTTATCACTTTTATCACCCAGTTTTGGTAGAAAGAGAGAAACAATAAATCATGCAGATATCAATTATAGATATTGTTTTAATTTATCATGCATTTAATTGATTTGTTTTTTCTCAGCTAGAATCATTAAACCCGAAGTGAGCAGTTCACACTCAGTTTTCACAATCGCTTCAAAGTTCTGCTGATGATAATTTGATGCCGACACTAAAATATGAAAATTTTCTTTTAAGTATTATTTGTAATACAAAGTATCAGGTCACAAGATGCTCAACATTCCTCATTAAAATTTGTTATTTTTGTGTTAGAGTTCTCATAAAATTGTGACTTTTTCTGGTAATATGAATTTATTCATGTATTATTTTCATTCTATTTTCATACGACTGTATTTTGAAAATATTACGACTTTATCCCTATATTAAAAAATAAAAAAATTCTTAATATTCAGTCGTAGAATTGACCTGAATTCAAAGTAGAAGCTGTAAAACAAGATGGCTGCCCTGTCACGTTGACATCTGAACTAAGAAAACCCAAAGAGCGCGTTGGTGAAAAAAACAAAACACATTTTCCAAAAATTAAATCTCAGTTTCTTGTTGAATGACCAATATTTTCCAGGATCCCTGGAAAATATTCCCTCCAGAAACATGATGGAAACTGAATCCTTTCGGTACCAGCATCAGTTTTTGTTGACCAACTTTTTCCTTTTTCTTTAAGGTTTTTAAAGAATCCAGAAGCGGTTGGTGTTCGCTCACCACAGCTCCAGCTTCACCCTCCTGCCGTCCAGAAGGATCGTTGTGGTTTTATAGTCGATCCCTGCAGAGAGACAGGAGCAGCTGTTAGCAACACGGAGACGTCCGTCAGGGAAACAGTGACTCAGCACCAGCAGGAAGCAGGAATAATTTAAACGCCACAGCGCTGCAGCGTTTCCCCCAGTGGGTTAGAAGCCTGGCGGGCCACCAGGCTTTACTTGTCCCCCCGCCAGGCTAAGCACCGTTTATTTTGTTTATTTATTATAGTTTGTTTTTAATGTTTGCCTTTTTATTTAAGACTTTATAGTTGGTTTTCAGGTATTAATCTTCCAATAACTATCATGTTTTAAAATTTCCTTCCAACTTTAAACATTTTAAACTTAAGAAACGGCGGCCGTCCAGCAGCCTGCCACCGGGTTTAGAGCGTTTTCTGGGGAAACGCTGCACTGTAAACCTAAAACATGTCAACAAGCCTCAGCTGCTGCTGAAAACTTCACTGTCTTCTAGCGAAGCGACAGCTAACGTTTCATCAGCCAGCGCTGACGCAGCATTTTTCCACAGGAAGCTGGGTGTTAAAAATAATTCACTTTCCTAAACAACATCTATGTTGTTCAGGTGACTCATGTTGACTTTCACTGCTGCTGACTCAGTAAAACGGAGCAGGAAACTGATCTCTGCCAAACCTGTCTGACCTGCTGCAGGCGCCGACCTGCTGCTGCGGTTTTTATGAAGCACATGAACACCTGAGGACAAACAGGTGCAGAGCAGAGCGGCCCGTTCCCGACCTGGGAAAACCTTTATGTAAAGACTCAAACTGGGACTTTAATGCTTTCATTCCAATTAATTAATTGAATAAATTTTCACTTGTTGAAAATTTAAATGCAATTGCATTTATTGTTCTTTGTGTATTTTAATAGCCTTTCTAGTGGAACCTTTCTAATTGTGTGTTTCTGGTAGATTCTGGTAAATCTGATGCACCAGCTACATCCACTAGCAGCAGCGATGGAAGCTGCTTCTCTCGGCCCACTGGAGATCAACGTGTTTCAAAACGATCTGACTGGAAAACACTATCGTTGTGTTCAAGCTGCGCTAAAGTAAGCTAACCTATCAGTGAAGCTATTCAAGCCTAAAATAGCAGCTGAATGCTAAACATGAAGCACCTAATGCTAATACCAGCGTCCACATTTCTAAAGGATTTATTCAAAAAGAAAATCAAATGTTTGAATAACCTGAATAAATTAAAAACTAAATGTCTCTGTTGTCTATTTAGTTAATAATTTAGCAGAAAAATTTGTTTTTAAATTAAAAATGTTGCTTATTTTGACAATGCATAGTTTTAGATTAAAACACAATTAATTACAGTCTCTGCAATCAACTTGATTGTAAATATTACTGTCATTGTAAATATTACATTATATTTTACAATATGTAAAACAAAGTAGTGAAATGCTGTTAGTCTTGTTAAAGACTCAATGAGAAGTCCTGCGTTGGGTTTTAGATTTCCAGTGATGCAGAGAAATGGTTTTTTTTAGAAAATATTTTTTTTTGCTATATAAATGTTTGATTATTAAAGCAGTCCGATCAGCTCAGATCAGAGGTTTACAAACAAAATCTCTGATCAGTGCAGCTCTAACTTTCTAAGAGGTTCAGATAATTAAAATGAAGCCAAATTTATGCTTCGTAAATAAAACAGAGGATTTATTTTTATGAGTGAGTAAAGTTTAATTTCCCTCCCAAAGTGAGCGGACTGGATTATCTGGGTCTAAATGAAGCTGCAGGAAGAGGAAGTTAGAAGGGAACATGATTTATTGTGAAGGTCAGAGAAAATGTCTGCAGCCAAGAAAAACAAAGTTCTTCTTTACGTCGGCTGACAGAGAAACAGCTCATTAATTCATCAAGTTTTAATATTTCTGCTTCAATTGTTATTTAAGGTAAACTGTTGGATCCTCACATCACCCTGCTAATTCATGAGGCTTTACAGCGAGGATCTCCTCATCAGTCGACATCATGACTGCTTCAGGTTCTGACGGGTCATCGCTGCTGGCTAACAGCATTAGCAACGTCTCCCAATTTCCAGGCAACTTAAAGCTGCAGCTGACCATAAGTGCTGCGCTCCAGCCTAATTGAGTTGGAGTGAGTGCAGGGCGGCGGTCCGAGAGCCGTCTTTCCTCTTAATGCCGGACCTCACTTAGAAATCCCAGATAATCGATTTTCTCCTCTGGTGTCTTCGATTGAAGACGCTTCCATTCAAAAGGAAAAGGAAATAAAACTCAGACGGCGCTCAGACTGGAGCAGATTTAACTTTGAGGTGCATTTATTAGATTTTAGAGAGTTCATGACATTAACCGAACATTTTCTATCTTTGACCATTTTTTGAAACTTTGAAGAGAAAATCTGAAGGCCATCAGTCATTTTGACAGATTACAATTCACACGCAGATGTTTTCAACTTTTCACACAGTATACTGCAGAGGAAACTAATCAGTTAATAATATTAATAATAGTGATAACAATATTAATATTAATAATAATAATAATCCCATCTGTGTTTCTTCTCACACATTAGGACAGGACACTTTGTTCAGAGCCAAAACTTTGGCCAAAGTGCTGCTTATAATCCCAGTGTCCAGTAGAACGTGGATCCAGATTATCATATTTAATTAGTTCAACAGGTGAACAATTCATGTCCATGTTCAGAATTTAATAATTCACATTTATTCATCTGTTTGGTGTGAATTTTTACATTTAAATTTCTTCCAAATTAAAGCATAAAACCAACTTTAGACATCGCTGAAATGGTTTGAAAAAGTAAACATATTTAAGTAGATATTAAAGCAGATGATATTTTGATTCTACCAACCAAATAATGTTTTAAAAACAGTTTCCATAATGAAAATACTCATTTCTGCATAATTATTTTGCCATTTCTGCAGAACAGGAACTTGAGTCGGTACACAAATGATGTTTTTTCTGGCTCTGCCGTGTCCAGTAATAAATTAAATCAGTGATGCAGTTTGAGGTTCCTCACATTCTGAGAACCATGAGTCAGTTTTCTTACGTAGGAAAAACACAAGAATGAGAATTAGAGCAAATTCTCATGAGTAAGAAGCAAAAAGAAAGTGAAGAAAAGAAATAAAAAGTGTTGCAATAAGAGTCTGGCTGCATCTTTAAAGAGGATTAAAGAACATTCTGCTTTTTATTTAGCTCCAGCTCTCAGTTAAAACCACTAAAGCTCCGGTTTTATCTGGATCCAGTGATAAATGCCACCAATAAACTTCCCCATCCACAACTGAACGAAATTATCTATGGAGCAGATCACTTTAAACTGAAATGACTACATTTTTAAACAGGATTTATACTGGGATCACTGGGAGAGATCATAACTTTCTAATATTCTACTAAATTCTGAAAAACTAAGTGGAACATTAAAGCATACTGATCTTTTTCTCAGAAAATCTTTAGATTTTGTTGTTTTATTCCTGGAACAGGTTGAGACAGAGTGAGCTAATATAAAAACCACTAGTTCCACTGGTAGATTATTTCACTTATATGGAAATTATCTGTTTTTATCCAAATTAAGGAATTATTGGCTTGAAACAAGCTCCTGTTTCTTGCTAAAAAAAGTCACTTCTAAGTTAGTTTTGATTTATTTCAAGTGTATTAAGACATTTGCACCAGAAACGAGACAGAAATACTTGGTAATATTTTGTGTTTTTGCAGTGTAGGGAGTAATGTTCCAACTAGCAGCCCAAAAATCAGGACCAATCAAAGCCTGCGGGCGGCCTCAACCAATCAGAATCTGTTCTCCTGAAATATTCAGGGTGCACAGAAGGAAACACACACACACACACACACACAAATCAATAGCAGCGCCGTCTCTGAGCGCGTTCAGCTGCGATCCGCTCAGCCTCCATATTTAATGAAGCCGTTTGATCTCCCTCGCTGCCTCCTGCGGGGTTCAGACGACGATCCGACTTTTATTTATGTGGAGAAACGAGGAAATTATCCAGAAATAAGTCAATATCAAACACAGTCATACGGAGCGATCTCATCTAAAAACAACTGGAAACTCTGGATTTTTCCTCTATTAGTCACAGAAACAACATTCCAGCTCAATCACTGTTCAGCATTTACCAATCAAAGCTAAATCATTTATATTGATACGATTAGGAAAATAAACAGCTCTTGCAGAAAGGAGGAGAGAATCCGACTCATCTGCAGCAGATCAACTGTTTCTGTTTCAGCACCTGACTGATATCAGCCACGTAATGAGGAATTAGGATTAATTAGGATTAATCAGTCTGAGTGTTTGTCCAGCTGTGCTCCAGCTGTTCGCTGCATTCTTTAATAGTTCCTTCCCTCCGAGCTGCCAAAGTGTTTCACACCGTCCAGGTTTCGTGATGGAAATCATCCGTCAGCAGCTGATTTATTCAGCCATTTCCAACACCTTTCTTTTTTTTAATGACCTACTTCTCAAATAGCACATTTCCAAAGATCCCAGTTTACTTTTAATCATATTTTCCAGTTTGCACCATTCAGCTTCTTTAGCCACCAATCACCTTCCAGCTGGATGTTTCACCTTGAACGCAGGTCAAACTGGGACAGATTATTTAAACTGGTTCACTTCCACAGTCAAACCTTTCAGTTTCTATTAACTGGGCTTTTCTTTGCATCGGCTTCTGTCGTCTGGTTCTGATCTGGTGACGACGCTGTCAGCTTTGAATAACTTCAAATCCATCCATAGACGGCGGCGGCCATCTTTACTGCCATAAACCGAGCTCTGCGGCGGCCATCTTTACTGCCATAAACCGAGCTCTGCGGCGGCCATCTTTACTGCCATAAACCGAGCTCTGCGGCGG
>CAEFZX010012539.1:10000-30257 GCA_903066825.1 Alfaro cultratus | reverse complement strand
GCTGCGGCGGCCATCTTTACTGCCATAAACCAAGCTCTGCTGCGGCGGCCATCTTTACTGCCATAAACCAAGCTCTGCGGCGACCATCTTTACTGCCATAAACCAAGCTCTGCGGCGGCCATCTTTGCTACCAAATAAGTCACTTTGGAGACGTAAACTGTTCCTACGGAAATCTGATTGCAATTTAATTAATAGCATGAATGACCAGGCAAAATAAATAAAAATAATGAAGTCTGTCTTGCAAAGAAAAAAAAAAAAAGCTATAGTTGAGACCAAATCACCAGACCGAAGACTTTTGTCATCCAGTTTTTGGTAGAAAGAGTAAAAAATCAATGGAAATGAGCTTGTTTTAATTTATCATGTGATTAATTGCTTTATTGGTAATTATAGCAGACCTAATCAAACAGTGCAAACATCTTCCTTTATGGGGTTCAATGCAAACAAAGACCCCAGTTTGTGTCAATCCAGAGACTAGAAAAAAAAAATTCAGTATTTTATTAAGTTTTATTTAAAACCTCCAGTCCAAGCAGCTTTTGGTGATCATTCATTAAGTCATTTTGCTCTAAACAACACTGAGGATATGGAGGATAAATCAATCAGATAAGGTGGAAGTTACACCCAGTTTTGACAATTAGTTTTCAGGTTTAGACAACGGAGCATCATGTGCTACACTGGGGGTGTGAATGTGAAGCATTGTTTACTCTCCCCCACTGTGACATCCACACACAGCACGAATGTTCAGGACTTTTCTGCCAAAGCGTGAGCCATCAGAAAAGCAGGTTTTTGGGCCAGCAGTGACTCACCGCTGCTGTAGGCATAGGGAGACTCTGCAGATCCGTCCTGCAGGCTGTCCAGGATCTCCCCTTTGCCCACGTCACTGTCTCCCACCAGGAGGAACTTCAGCAGGTAGTCGTAGCTCTTCACCGGGCTGCCCTGGCTGCCCATCTTCACCTCTGACCCCAGGAGGCTCAAAATATGTTATTTCCCTCTGGCTTGATCCAAAACAAAGTCTGTTTTGCCATGAACTACCTGGATGTGGGTCCAGCTGCAGAGGCTTTGTTTTTCAATATTTCTGGCTAAAAATTTTAAATAAAGTGGGTGTCATAAATGTGTTAAATACTGTGAAGCTTGATTAAAGGTAGTGCACATTGGGAGTAAAAAATCCCATGTAAATAAGACATTATGTAATCAAACTGAAGCTGAGCCTGCCTTTAAATACAGATTGAAGAAACTGATAACTCCATTTGAATCCGGTTGGAAACTCTAAAAAAGCAGCAAAAACATGTCAGTAATTATATTAAACTTCTCACTGCTTTGTGGTGAATTTATTTTAAATCGCTCTCAGACTAGAAATGCGTGGTTTCTTTTTTCCATTCAGGAGACGCTTCGTAGCAACGAGAAGCTAACTCTGCATGGGAGCTAGCGGGCTAGCCTAGCTCTCCCACTTTCAATCAAAATAACATTTACATAAAAGACAGCTTCGGGATATAACCCTAACTGAGTTAAAATGAGACTTTAGAGTCAATCTAAAATATATAAAGTAGCGCTATTTCAACGAGCAGTAACGTTTCCCCCCAGAAGCCCAACTTCCCCCCAACGTCTGTGTAATTTCAGGCCCCCTTCTCTTCATTTACTCCGGGAACAAAACAGTCCGGAACTTCAAATCCAGGAGAATGACCCGAAAAATGGCTGGAAATCACGCAGCCGAACGGTTGTTGCGTCCGGTCCAAATCCGTGAGGGTGCACTCGGAAATCTCAGTCCGCGATGTTTCCATTTCTCTTCATGGTTGTCTGTCATAATCACAGATGTTCCTCCTCCACGAAGCGCCACAACAACACTGCCACTCGCTGCTCCGCCGCTCTCCAGACTCAGCATTAGCCACGCCCTCTTCTCCGCCTATCTCTCATGTGATTGGACGCTGGGTTTCGCGGGGTAGTAAACAGGCGCGTCTATTGGACAAGAAATACGTCTATCGCAGATTGTTGTCAACAATGCGCAGATGGTGGAGGGGTATGTGGACACAAAAAGATGTTCCATTCTTCCCAGAATGCTGTAAGAACAAAGACAGAGACATTTCACCATGTCGATAAACATGATTAAATTAAAGCCTGCTATGGGTTGCAAAGGGATAATCAGACCCTATTTACATGATTTTATTCTAACTTCTTAGACGTCTTTGATGAACTGTTTCATTTTATAAAATAATCACCTCAATTAATCATGTTTATCAGCACCAGCACATAAAATAGGACAAATTGAGATTAAAAGAGGTCATAATTTGATTCCAGTTCTTTTTATGTTGTTGCCTGATGTGATAAACTGCATCATCAGAGACCATGTTGCATAAGAACAACTAGTTCCCAATCAGTTCCCATACAAATCCAGTTACAACCAACCAATTAATTGTATACACAACAGTCAGGATTATATTCGAATCCAATAAAAACTTCCAAAGAATCATTTTTTCACAGTTAGTCAAATATTTTCTAAATATGGAAACCAGAAAATTGAACTGAAGTTTGCCTTTTCTGCTAATTGCCATTCAGAGCAAGAACAGGGTGATAGTAGGGAGGAATTGTTCCCTTTGAACAGGATGAAACTTCCAGCTGAACCAGACCAAGTGCTGCATTTTGGATCAGCCAATTCGTTTTAACTAAAGATTTAGTTTATCCTGATAAAGAAGTAAGAAATAAGTAGGAAATGAATGGAAGAGTTTTTGCTGAATCACCCTTGAATATTATATTTATTATTTAGACAATGCTGTGAAAAAAGCACAGAAAACTTTATTTGGGATTTTTAAAGAAATGTTCTGGGGAAATAAACTGACTGGATTCATTTAGTTTTATATAACTGATGGCATGTTTGATCTCAAGAAGGTCAAATAAATCTTTTGTCCCTTCAATTGAATAAGATACAGTACACGTCATATTATTTGTGGAAAATATGTAAAAAATATATCAATCATGGTTTCATGTTTTACTTCACAAAAAGCTGGGATTGAAATGAGGTGTGTAGACTTTTGAGAGCCACTGTAAATCACTTTGATGGGTTAGCTAACATCTCTGCAGACCCCACACATCCTGGACACAAACGGTCAGGTTAGCGATAGAGAGACAGGTTTTCTCTTTTACACCATACAGACTGATAAATCAGCTACTGCAAACAGAATAAGCATATTTCCATTACCAAAACTTCATTTCTTGGTGTCAAAATGGTCAACATGGAGCATTAGCATTAGCATTGGCTTCCATCTGTGTGAAATCAGTATTTATATCACCATGACTCATCTCCCTACCCTCAGTTCAGCCAGAACACCTACACACATAATGAATGAAGCATCCAAACCTGCGCTGACAGCAGCAGCTTTCACTGCGGCTTCATGGAAATCTAGGAATTAAGCTGCACTGTCAAGATCTGTGTTTTTTTTCTAGTTTTCTGTGTCTCTGAGTCTCCCTGTTGTCCTGTCCTCCCCTTGATTGTTCCCAAGTGTGTCTCGTTCCCTGATTACCTCTCTTGTATTTAGTGTCACCTGTGTCTCTGTCGGGTCCTCGACTTGTTCCAGCGTCATTCTGTCCATTTGAATACCAGTTGCTACCGGCGTTGAACCCTGGCTTTCGTTCAGCCGTGCTGCCTGAGCTGTTGGACTATTGTTTGGACTGTGTTTGGACTTTGGATTATATTTTGTGCTTTATTTTCATCATTAAAACCATCACTATTCCGCTTACCTGGGTCTCCAGCGTCTGCCTCACCACCTCTCACCACACAGTTCATGACATGCACTTAGAACAGTAAACAACTTTAATATTTACTCAGTAAACCCATGTGATTTTTCCAAGTCAGCAAATAATGAATCAAAACAAATGCGTTTGCAGAGCAGAAGGATGTCAGGAAATATAGATGGGTTTTTATTTACCCTGCGTTGTCGTGCAGATTACTGACATTTTTAAGGTGTTTTAACATTTCTGGAAGTTCTTGTTTATAGAAAACCTGAAAGATATTGAGATTCATTTAAAAACATTTTTGCATAAATGCTACCCTGGACGAACTGATTTGTTTTGCATCTATTAAAAAAAACATCAGACACAAAATGACTGCATAAAAAGTGACTGACCTAATTCAACAGCGGTCCAGTCAATTGGTGTTAGAATCAAAAATATCTTGAGGAAATAAGAAAACAGAGAAAATGACAACCTAAAGCATTCAGCTAAAGATTCACAGACAAGATGGAGGTTCTGGAGTGGCCTAATCAAAGCCCAGACCTGTTTACAGCTGATGTCCAGAGCTGGAACAGTTTAGCAGGAAAGAATGGAGGAAAACTGCAGCATCCAGAGCCACACAGACTCCTTGCTGGGACCCAGTCAGAGATGCAAATACTAAATACTGACTGGAAAAGTGTGAATATTTATACATTCACTTATTTTGTGTTACAGATCCTTATCCAATTATTATTATTTATAGAAATAAGGTTCTACTTGGATATTTGAGGGTTTTTTGTCAAAAAAAAAGCTACGCTTAGTTAATTATGAATGATTTGTAAAACATCCAAGGAGGTGAAAACTTTTCTCTCTACGTCGCCCTGTGAAGAAATGCTACCCTGGGTGGTGAGCCACATCGTTCATATTAAAATCAATCACTGAAAACGACAGAAACAATAAATTCTGCCTCTTGATTCCTGATGATCGGTCTTGTTTTATAACTGTACTTAACCAGAATAAAATACAATTAGTAATGGAAAAAAGGCTGCAGAAAAATAAACATTTTATTCAAAATAAGTTTATTGATTAGGATGAAGCTACTGATCAATTATATACAACATCAAAAAGGACCAACATCGACATTATCAGGGAAAGCATCTGAAACTCAAACTTCCTCCTGAAGGGCTGAGAAACTTCTGGTGCTACTTGTTGATGAAGATGAAAAAAAACAAAACGTCTTAAACCAGGAGTTCAAAGAATAAACAGCAAACGTCCTTCCACAGAATTTTCTCTGCATCTGTTTCAGATGTTTTGAGAGGAATTCTGGTGGATCAGCTGGAAAGCAGTGGAAAACTGCGCACAGCGCCACCTACTGGCCACACTTTGGAGTGGCGAACAGAGGGAAATCTTTTCACGTCATTTCTGAAACTATGAGTCGTTTTAGGGAAACATCTACCAGTTTGGCACCAACTGGTTCTGTGCAGGCATAAAACAAGTTAAATCTAAGATGATTTTTTAAAATAGAGACTAAACCATCAACGCTTGGAGCAAAGCAGAACCACAGTATTTTTCCAGCAGCAGAAAAACCAAAATGGACTTCGATGCCGCTTTTCCCACCACAGGATTCTTCTGCATCTTCCATCTGAACATCTCTGAGCTGATGTTTGGGTCAGTTTTGATTTATTTTCAAGAATACATTTTCTCAAATTGTCATAAAACAGATTAAAAAACAAACAACTAAAACTAAAGAACAAAACAAGAAAAGGTAACAGCGGTCATTTAGCCAACTTCACCAAACCTGTAACCCAATTTATTCATCCAACCACCGGGGGCGCTGTTATACGACGAGTGTTGCGATTAGATTTGATTAAATACACTGTGATGCAAGAATTAGACTGTTTTGATCCAAGTTTTTTTTTATTTAAACAAATGTTTTAACAGAACTCCATAGTGGAATTTGGTTATTTTTAATAAGTTTGTGTATAAAACGATAATAAAAAGGACTAATTATTATTCTTGGTTAATCTGTTAAGGCTCCTTAACAATTCAGTTAAACTTGATTCATTTTCAATCAGAAATCATCTTCAGTCTTTTAACAAGCTAAATGTGTAACATTTTGTTAAAATTTTATACATTTTTACTCACATTAGGGTGAAATTAAATGAAATTGTTATTGTTCAGTGATGGAGCAGCATTGAAACTATCTTCGGAGTGTTCCACATTTTTCATAAGTGTGGACAAAAATAAAAATATGTACTAAAAAAGATGGAATGAGTGTTCATAATCAATCATTCAAGTTGCTCAGAATACTTCACAGTTTCCGCCGTCAGTCAGACTTGGTGGTTTTGTGTCTCCAGGGATAAATCAGCTCCCCGATGAACAGCTTCTTGACGAGCGCCGCCCAGGAGTCTCTGGGGTAGCAGCTGTAGGTCGGCGTGCGGTAGGTCTGGACGACGCTGCTGCACTTCAGAGGGTTGATCTGCAGAGGAACGGCGGCGTCAGGGAACATCCTCCACCTCCAGCACCAGCTAATGTCCAAAACGGAGCGTCAAACTGGGAAATCTCACCTCCATCAGCAGGTGGAGGGCGGTGCCCGGCTCCTCACACAGCACTCTGAACTTCACACCCTCTGAAAATGGAATAAAACAAATTTACACACGCCAAAGTTTCCGCTTTGCAGAAGTAATGAGATTTACCAGCCAGTCTGTAGGGCCGACAGATCCGCAGCGCCATGGCGAACAGAGGGAAGGAGTTGATGAAGTCAACGCTGAGATGCAGGACGCCCTGGAACAGCACCACCACCAGGCGCAGCTGCCCCACACACAGGCACACAGAGGTGTGAAAAACAAACCAACACCACAGCTTTAACAAACGTTTCTGCTTGTTCTCAGAGAAACCTGCAAATAAAGTCAGTTTAAAGATAAACAGGAAGGTCTGGGAGAAGTTCACAAAGCTGTTCTCCTGACTGGACCACTGGAGATAAACAAAACAGCAGCAGACCCAAAAAGAACAAACAGAGCTGAGGTTCAATTTATTTAATGATTACATAAAACATGATTCACTAAAAAGTGTCGGTTAAGTTATTAAAAGAGTCACTGAGGTGAAAACGTTTCCAAATCCCGGCTTCAGCTTCTCTTACCAGGGTGAAGACCAGGTAGTACAGCGCTGTGGTAGGAAGCAGGAACAGCAGGATGGTCAACAGCAGCGTTCCGATGAAGAGCTGCAGCAAAAACACAACAGACCTCAGGACTGAAAATGACTGAAAAACCCCAGAAAGTCAGGCAAACTGCTGATTAACACCATCGTTAATGAAGAATACTTTGTAAATCTGACTGTTGACTTCCCTTAACAGCTTTCCATCATGACTGCACTGATGGTTTTTGGCTGTTTTCACAATAAAATTGCAAAAACTAAACCATTTGAGAAATCTGTTCCCCTCTTCGCCTGTGGGGGCGCTGCACCAAGAACCGCTGAAGGAAACGACTTGAAACCCTCAAAAATAAGGTGCTGAGAGCAACTTCCTTCTTAAAATTTAAACAAAAAAGGAGTGGCGTCATATTTTAGTGTTTAGAGGATTTCTCTTTTGTCTTTAGCTAAAAACCAAGAGCCATTTCTCCGGCTAGGGCAAGGCTAGTGTGTTTGGTTTGATCGCATTTACCCAGAATGCCTTTAAAGAATCTTTCCTTCTTTAAATTTGTGATAAAAATCCCTTTCAGTCACCCTTCTGAGCGGGTTTTCTTGCATTATGTGATGAATTTTGCAATTGAGATAATTCAGGTAGATGTAGTACATCAGGAAAGTGGAGGGAAGACTCACCTGGTCCAGGTCATAGGAGCACGAGTCGACTCTCTGCCGCAGGACGTTCCACTTCTTCCCCCTGAAGAGCCTCCAGAGAGACGACAGGCCGTAGATCTTCAGGCAGTAGAGCCTGACGGAGACGCACAGAGCTGTCAGTCACTCCTAACTGTCAGCCAGAAAATGTCAGCCAACGTTTCCATCCACTCAGGAAGATCATTAGTTTTGGGCATTTATATTTATAAAACATAAAACAAATTTGACACCTTGAAATAGAGCCTCTATCTCTTTAAGTAGCTTCTACTCTTTCTGCCTTCAACAATTGTTCTCATTATTCCATTGACAACCGTTTTTTGAGGTTATACGAAATCCTCCCCTTTATTTAGAGCAGAGAAGTCCTGATCCATCCTGACCATGATAACCTCAACCAGGATCAGAGACATGAAGTAGTTCAGGAAGGTCCAATCCAACTGAGAACGAGTTGGACTGTCCTTATTTTATCACTAAGAGAAATCTCTGGGCTCCTAATTTCTGGGTTGGAAACAAAGAATAACAAACATTTCTAAACTTTATCTGCAAGAAGCAGAACAAAGGCTGATTTTCTGTGGATTAACCTTCAAATATGCATAAAGAACGATTCAGCACAAAAAGCCTGAGGAGATATAGTCTCTTCTTTGAAGCTTTTAATGTAAATTTCCAAATTTGGTTCATCGGAGTTCCTGGAGACATATAATCTGCTCCCAACCATCATAAAATAATCATCATGAACTAATTTTCCATGAAGCTGCCTGAAGTCAGAGGCAGGCGGCTCCATCCTCCTCTTGCTGAGATCACTGCAGGGATGCTGAGAAACTCTGACAAAGCTTCTCAAAGTGAAACTACATGCGCTGTGGGAAATGGAGCAGCATGCATGCAGCAGGAAGGGGGAAACATTTCAGCGTGACGCAGGCGAGGAGCTCTATCTTTAGAGCAGATGTTTAATTCAGAGGTTTTTCCTCTGCTTTCATCAGGATCAGGCTCTGATTCTCCAGAACCGAACTGGAGATGCAGACAAGTGAGCAGCTGAGAGGGAAACCAGGAAGTAAACATCAACAAACAGGAAGTGATTAACTTCCATCACTTCCTGTGTTTCAGAAAATCATCGACACGTTTAAGATTTTATTTTTGTTTTTGGGAAATGATTTGATCAAAACGCATCAGAATCAGAGAAACAACATCCAACCAACATCCATCCATCCGTCCGTCCATCCATCCATCCATCCATCCATCCATCGGTTCTGATCTCATATTTTAACTCAGGAAGCTTTCTTCAGTCCAACTAATTATCCAGACTGCTCTTTGGATCCTGATCAATAACTGATAACCATTAGAGAGAGCTGGAACGTCGATTAGCCGTAAATCAAAGCTTCAAGTTTCCACTTAGTTCCGTCAGACTGAAGCATGAAACCTCCATCCGTCTCTGCAGGTCCTGCTGCAGCAGAGGAACCCAATAACTCCTCCAGTCAGAGCAAACATCCACCATCAGCCGGATGGAGACGTCCAACGTTTTCAGCCTGAGCTGGTTTTCATTCTGGATACCAGACCAACATGATTCACTACCAACAGAATCACATTTTCAATACAATCTTTAGTTTTAGAGCCAGTAATCTGGAAACACAACAGACTGGTGGATCCTCATTTTACCAACAGAAGGTTTAAAATAGAAACTGTTTCACTTTAAAGCTTTCTATATGAGTATTCTTCATATCTGGCAGATTTACATGGTGGATTTCAGATTCTAGGCTCTTTTTTAGCGTAGATGCTTAAAAGCCCAAAGGGTTTAAAATACAGTTTATCCCTGATACTGACTAAATGTATGTAAGCTTTTAAATTTAAGAAAGGTTCAAAAAAAGATCTAAAAAATGTTCTCGCCAAGTTTTCTGTTATTTAGTAAAGAGAAATACTTTTGATAATCCTAAATAAGCTAGAACAAGAAAAGTTTAGTCTGATTTAACTTGAGACTGTGAAAGACATTGTGTTTTTATTCAGAGTATGTAAATATCTGGTTTCAACTTGCATCACCACTTCTCTATTTGCTCCTGGTGCATATAGGGATCTTAAACAGGAGGCACATATTCCTCACAGTTGGCCACAGCTGGGCCGTGTCTGGATAAAAAAAAATGAAATCCAACCCAAAAATGTGAAGAAAACATGCAGCTGTGCAGGTCAGAACCTGCAATAACAGCAACAACTACGGTTCTCCTCTGAGAATAAAGTCAAACATCTCTAAAATAACTCAGTTATTTTTATTTAGACAAGTTTAGAATCTTCTGAACCAAAATCAGATGATAATATTTGAGTTTTACTCAAAGAAAACAGCATTAGTCTCTTTACAGACATCAAACACTGCCCCCTGCAGGCTTTTAAACATATTACAGTTTTTATTACAAATATTGAAACTGGATTAAAATCAGAACAAATCAGATGTTGGGACGACACTAAAATGTACAACAGTTTTAGGCTGAGAATTTTTTTGTTGTTGTTTCATTATGAAAATAAAGACGCAATATTACAATGAGAAAAAGCTTTGATATGATTAGTTCAGCAATTCAGTGATTCTTTTTGCGACTCAGTTGTTTGGCTGATCATCTCAAAGTGATAATAACTTGATGCTGATGTGATAAAAGATTAAATATTTCCTTATTTGTAACTAGATGCTCAACATTCCTCATTTTAACCCAGTGGTCAGACTGGCTTTTCCTGCAGGATTTCTTATAAAATCCCTACTTTACTCTCCTAATATTACGACTTTATTGTCAAATCACTATAACTTCATTCTATTAATTTAAAAACAAATATTTACTTATCATGGCCCTGATAATCCATTGTAGAAAGGCTTTAATTTCAACACAGATGGACTTTTGACTTGTTTAATCTGAACGAACGAATGTCCATCCATCCATCCATCCATCCATCCATCCATCCATCGTTACCTGGCTCCGTAGACGTAGAAGCAGTAGATGTGGAAGGTGAACAGCGCCACCATGTCAGACAGCAGTGAGAGGGCAAAGGTCAGGCCGAGGCAGGCGGACAGGCCTCCGTACCAGAGGATTCCCTGGATGAACGGCGCCATCAGGTGGATGTAGCCTGCAGGGTGACAGGCAGAGATGAGCCTCATGTCGGTGAACGCTGCTGGTTCTGGTTGGTTCTGGTCCGAGACTCACTGATCCACAGGTGGATGTGGTAGAGGAAGAACCGGCCCAGAACCTGGTCCAGGGCCCGGTTCATCTTCAGGCCGGCCGGAGCTCCCATCAGCCACTGCAGCAGCTCCTCCAGCTGCTGCGCCACGCGCTGTGGAGACAGAGCAGGGCATGCTGGGAATTACCCGGCTACAAGTCACAGGAAGGAACATTTACAGTTTAATGACTTGAATACAAAAATAAAAAAAAAACTGAATATCATAAAATGTTTTAATATTAAATGTCTCGTCATAATTTATTTAAATGTTATTTCTGATTGGCTACCAGTGAAATTCATGAAGCTACTTTGCGGCTCAAGCAAGAAATGAAAAAGTTTGTGACGAGAAAAAGACCAAAGGAACCAACACTGCTGCAAAAAGCCAGAAGAACAGTGGGAATGAAATTAAATTTAATGTGATTAATATAAAACATTACATTTTCAAAACAGTGGATCATGTTGAAAAGTTGCATTATCTGGTAATAAAAATAATTATATATTATTATATTGTACATTTTTCTGCCAAAGAACTAATGGCCACCTAAAATCAGACAGTAGCAGGCAGCATTTATGCTAAATAAATATAATAATTACTGAAGAGTCAATAAAAAGCATTCTAAAATTTGATGTTTATTTACGTGTTTCGTAGCATTGTCTGTGGGATTGAAAAGAAGGTCAGAGGTCAACGCTGTTTGGAAAAGTTTGGGAACTCCTGGTCTAAACACACTGACACTTTGGTTGGATGGATGTTCAGACATCCAACCCAGACCCACCATTCTCTATCTACAGTATATCTCTATATAATCTCTATATAATCCAGGGGTGGGCAAATAGATGTCCTGCATCTCTTAATGTCTCCCTGGTTCAACACACTTGAATCCAACAGCTGAATCACCTCCCAAGTGCAGTCAGGTTTTCCAGAGTCCTGCTAATGACCTGAAATAGAGATCTATCTAAAAGTTGCAGGAGACCGGCCCTCGAGGCCTGGAGTTGCCCACCCCTGGTATAATCTCTATGTAATCTCTATATAATCCCATATGTCTGCTGTGACTCACGTCGGCGGCCGGCACCATGTTGCTGGCCAGCATGGTGATGTGTTGGTCTCTGTAGAGCCACGACATGAGCAGGACGCCCAGCGAGACGTCCAGCAGGACGGACACCAGGACGTTGGCCTTTCTGCAGACAGACGGGGGACAGGTGAGAGGGACGGACCCGGTCTGACCCGGCCCAGCGTCCCTCTGGGACAGAACCTCCTCCCACCTCATGAAGTCCATGTGGGCGGCGGCCTGTGGAGCGCCCAGCGTCTGGAGCCGCTCGGTTCTGTAGCTCAGCTGGACGCAGGTGGACAGCTTGGAGGACAGGAAGGGCAGCGGGAAGATGCTGAGGATCCTGGGAGAGACGGCAGGAAGTTAGAGGGAAGCAGGAGAACCAGAACCAGAACTGGAACCGGACCAGGTTAAGCCTGGAACTATGACTCATTCATAGTTCCAGCCTGAAATCAGTTCAGACATTAAAACGTCTTCAGGGGATTTTCTCCATAAAAAGACTCGATTTGGACGAGAATAAAACCTGATTAACAACATGCAAATAAAAACTCCTGGTTTCAGAAAAATTTAAATTTATTTCTGCAAATCATAACAAGAGAGAAAATGTTTCTAATGTTCAATGAGATTATTCACAAATTTTATCTTTTACTAACAACTGGAGAAAAGACAAACAACTAAATTAATAAAATTATCTGTATCTGTTGTAACAAAGAGACATTCGATAGAAAAGTGTGGCAGCCATGTTTTAGCCAGCTGACTGGCAGTGTGCAGGAACAGGTAGGGGAGGGGTCTCTGACTTTTTCCTGGCTTCTCATTTAAAAACGATCAGGGAGAAATCAGGAGGAAAATTTGACCCATTTTTAATTTTTCAGAAACTTTTTGTTCAGTGAAGCCAGAAATCAGTTTTGAAAGTTTTTCCTGTCTGAGACGATTCGCATGTTTTCTTCAAAACTAATAATAATTTTTATTTACTGTTTGTTTGTTTATTTTAAATGTAACTAATTAGACGTTGAAAAAAGATGTAGCTCTTCCAGGTCAGAGTGCATTTCTCAGCGGTTCTCCCTGATATTTAAAGTTTGCGCTCCGGCCCGGTTCTCCTCACCGGGCGCTGCAGATCCAGGTCCAGACGGAGAGCATCCGGCCCAGCAGGAGGCCCAGCGGAACCGAGGCCCGCTTCAGCAGCTCCACCACAATGCTGGCCTCACGGCCCTCAGACTGCCAGTGGGTCGACCGCAGCGGCCCATCGTCGTACCGGTCCAGGACGAAGAGCGGCTGGCTGTGCGCCACCGTCCCAAACACCTGAGGAGGAGGAAGAGGAGGAAGAGGAGGAGGAGGAGGAAGAGGAAGAAGAGGAGGGAGAGGAGGAGAAATAGGAATTCATGTGATTCATGTGTTAGAATGGCCTAGTCAAAGTCCAGACCTAGATCTACTTTATACACGGTGGCTGTGGACCTCTGCTCCAGATCGAAGCTGGTAGAGGTCAAAGACCACAAAAGCACGCCACACTTTTCAGAAAGAACAAAACCTTTCAGAACCATCAGAACCCAGATTGTCTCTGGTCCTCCAGTACCTGTCTGAGCTCAGAGTGAGGTTCTGATCCGCTGCCAGACCCCTGGGCCTCCACAGGATGAAGCTGCGACAGCATCACCTTCCTCTGCTCGTAGTGGATGAAGATCACCTTCTCCTCATCCTCACGCTCTGCGTCGCCGCTGTCCTCGTCGCTCTTCTTCTTCTTCTCTGCTTTTTCTCCTGAATCCTTCCTGCAAACTGGAGGAGAGAAAATCTTCCAGTTTTTATCGCCAAGAAATAAATTTCTGAATATGAGATGATTTTAGTTTGACTGAAATAATAAAACAGAATATTTATTAAATGATTGGATAAAAATCAAGCCAACAGTTCTGATTAATGAGCATTATTTCTGATGCTTTTCCAACTCAATATGAAGGTTTTATTCTATGTTTAATTATTATTACATTTTTATTGTAAAAATGTTTGAAATAAATATTTCAGTCATTCAGAAAGTATGTTTCTAAAATTCAATGAGATTATTCACAAATTGTATCTTTTAATAACAACTGGAAAAAAAATAAACAACTAAATTAATATATTTTATTATATTAAGCATCCATCCATCTGTTGTAACAAAGAGGCACATTCTGTAAAAGTGTGGCAGCCATGTTTTAGCCAGCTGACTGGCAGTGTGCAGGAACAGGTGCTGGAAAAATGCAGATTTTAATAAATGAATGTTGCTTGTAAACTGGTTCTGACTGCTGCTCTTGTCCTGAACTCCAGCAGGGGGCGCTCACTCTGGTCCCGGCTGAGCACCTCGCAGCTGAAGCCCGTCTTTCCGAACTGCCGTCTGATCTGGAGCCAGCGCTCCTGGGGGAAGATGGTGCTCAGGTCCCTGAGGAAGCTCTCCATGCCCTCCTGCCCGTCTTTAGGGAGACTCCAGGAGCCGAGAACCGACAGATCCACGCCGCTCTGAGCCTGCATCTGGGACCACAGCATAGAGGGAAGAAGAAGTTCAATTAGTTACTGCGGTTTATTTAACTGAACCCTGATTCACCCAAACCAGTCTTTAAGCTGCAGAATGTAAATATATATTTTTTTACATATTTGCTGAGACAGTTTAATATGAAATCGATAATCCGCTTTCTTCCAGTGATTAGAAACAACCAATCAGAACAAGGAGGCGGGTCTTAGCGCTGTCAATCATCTAGATTATATTACTCATAACAGGACATTTTTCCCATAAGTCACTTTATCTGCCAATGGAATAAGTACTTTTATATTAATTAGTAAGCAACAAACAAGCCTCTATATCTTGCAGAAAAGTTACTTTTAAGTTAGTTTGATTTGTTTCAAATTGCACTAGAAACTAAACCAAAAATACTTGGTAACAGTTTGTGTTTTTGCAGTGTAGCTGAGGTACAAGGTGGAGGAGATCGATCTTTTCACAGATTATCTCTCATAGCAAACTGTCACAATTTTAACTAATATGTAAAAAAACATTTATTTTTAAATTTTTTTTAATAAAAGTTACATACTGCAGATTTGATTTGTTATCAATCATATTTCCAACATTAAAGTCTCAACTGATCGTAAACACACCCAGAGAGCACAAAGGGATTTGGAAAATAAGCACATGAAAGTGTTATGAATTTATATCTATAAGATCTTTTTTTTTATTCACCAGTGGAGAGTATTTAGTGTCGCACTGACCTGCTGGATGTACTGCTTGACCTGCGCTGGGATGAACGGGTAGTGGATGACCGCCAACACCACGGCCGAGTCATGACCGGAGAGCCAGCGGCCCACCAGCAGCCCGCTCTCCGCCCGGTTGCAGCACTGTGGGAAGAAGATCTTCAGCACCATGGCGTCCACAGCTCTGATGATAAACAGAAGAAATATTCATTTAGTTCAATGTTAACAAGTTAAAAACATTGGAATGAACGTTACACTGGAATAAAGGAAGGGAATTGTTTTAGAAATAAATACCTAACATTTATATGTGTGTTTGCAATAAAGATGTATGTTTCACTTTTTGAAGTAAATAACTGTAGTAAATTGATTACATTTCGATTTAATGAGATGAACAGGTTTTTGTCTTTATTTTTGTACAAAACCTAAACTGAAAACAGGACAATTTATCCTTCTTCCACTGGGTTTGAAAGGTTAAATCTAATTCAAATCAATTAGTAATCTTCATTAGCAGCAAAATTAACAGCAAAAACCAATAGGAAATGTGGTATGCGCTGGGCGGTCATAAAAACGCCAAAACAACTGCAGACATCCAAATCCTTTTAGGAGGAAGCAAATGGAAAGGAGATTCAGATGAATGTAATGACGACTTGCCGAATCAAAGCTTGAAACATTCATTCATTTAAGGTAAACTGTGTCTATTGGCAGATAAACGCAATCCGAGGAAAATCTCCAAATCGGATAGTATTTGAGGGGAGTTTGGGGAGAAAGCCGGCCTCCTTTCGCCCTTCACTCGCCCCATTGTGGTTGTCATAGCAACACGGGGAGCCCTGGGCCGGAATCTCATTGATTTCTGCAGCAGTGATCTCGATTTCATAACCCAGGAGCAGAAAGTAGGTTAACTATAGTGCTAGCTGATAACAAAATACGAGGCTGTCACTCGAGAAATATTTATTAACCGAAGCGATTAAAATGAAGAGGTTTATTAGGTTCTTCCTGTCAAATTCCTGCTGACAGTTCATCGACTTAAAACGCTTAAATCTTCGCTAAATTAAAACGCAGAAGCTCCATTAAACAAATAAACTGTTGAGCTGACATAGAGCATGATGGAAAACGAGGCGCGAGTGTGATAAACTTTAATTTTACCTTCCTTAACACAATTAAGCGGAGTCTCCTTCACAGTCCGGTTCTTCTACTTAAACATCGCCGCCATTTTATTTGTTTATAGTCCGTCACTTAAAATGTCCGGACAGAAACAGGCATGTTTGTTCCGTTCTCTTCTACAAAGGTGTGAAAAACCATAAAAATGCATGGAGAGTATTTTGTTGATTTGAAAATATGTTTTAATATATGTTTAAAATTACTTAATCCAACAGACAGAATCAAAAAGTTATGTGCAAAATCTGCTGTTTTAAAGTATAATGAATAAAACATTTGTATAAATAAATTACATAATTACAACATAATAAATTCAGGCAAAATTATAGGGTTTCTTCTCCAAGTCATTTTTTTCAATACAAAACCTACGAAACTAATACTTATAGTCGGTAATATATCTATTTGTTAGAACTGAGTGAAATACTTATTATTAATATTTATTAATTTTTTTTAACAAAATTGTGGTCCATTTCTTGATATGTATTTTTTTATTCCTTCATTTACATCAGATTATTTTTACTATTTGCTTAATATAATTGATATATTGTAGTTACTTTTAACTACACAATAAACATAATAAATGATTTTAATAATTTTAAAGATTTTTTAATGATTAGTAATTGTATTATTTGGTTGACATCAGGCTAGTTCTATAATTTCTTTTGAAAAATAATCTACTGTGTGTCTTTGTAAAAACTCTAAAACTATAGACAGACTTTTTAAAAACCGCAATGTTACACAAAATAATAGTTTTATTATTGCAATGAATAAATTGCAGCTGATTTGTTGACGCACATGGTGTTAACTGTTTTGTCTGTTTTTGTAATACATTTCAAATCAGTTGCATTTGACAGGATTATTATCTGATATTTCATTTTATATTAAATGTAAACTTTTATTAAGTTCAAGTGAGAATAAATATAAAGTTTGATCTGTTTTTTACTCACCAGGTCAGGCTGCTGCTGTTAACATCCAAACTGTGAAGAGTTTTATCTCCTCCCGCAGTGACGCCGCAAAAAAAGAGCGGGAAAGAAACTTCAGCTGATAAAGAAGATCTAACAGCTCCGATTCATGTAAGTTTGTAATTTCACTATTTTATTTAAAATGGGTTTGATTTAAATGTTAACATTTAGTTTTAAAAACCACTAAAACATTTTAATAACAACTTTTACCTATTATAAACATCATTAGGAAATCATTTTTACGTAAAAATATTAATTAAATTCAAACTACATTACCCGGCAGTGGTAGTAAACCTCGCATTGAATTATGGGTAAGCAGGAAGTAAACAAACACACGTGGAAGATGGCGTTTTCAGAGCAGAAAGAGAGGAAACCTGAGGATATTTTAAAGGATTTTCGGGCCTCGTTTTTCTCCATGAACCGTTTGGCTTCGTTTCCCTGGTCGGTGAGTTTGAGGCGCCGCCAAACTCCGTAGAAAATCTGCCTGATTTTGCTGCGAGGCGATAATTTAAAACACCCACTAAGATCATCTGCTGGGCATTAATCACACATAAAATGTTTCAGTTTCTGAAAGTTCCGGCTGCGAAAACACCGAGCAATAGGTTTATATTGCAGCAAAAATTCTTATTTTTATCGTAAAATCTTCAAATGTGGAACTAACTTCTAGAAAACTGAAAAGATGCTGAAACACTGACTTTCTTTAAATCAAATCTAAAAACCAGACTGTTTAGAGTTGATTTTATTGGTAGTTATCTGGGAATTGAACAACTTATTTGATATATATTTGCTAGATGATGGCGTTTTAAATAATGTGTGTATTCCTAGATTTATAGTTGGTTACTTTATTATGTTTTATGGTGTAAATCACTTTGTTGAAATGTGTTAAACAAATAAACTTGATTGATGTTTAGTTTTACTGAAGATTTAGGTATCAGGACAAAGTAAGCAAATCTGGTCTGATATACAAAAAACTTGCTTAACAAGTTTTAAGCAAAAATGCACAACTTTCTTTATACTCCTCCACAGCACTTCAATCAGATTGAGGTCTGGACTTTGACTAGGCCATTACAACAGTTTGTGTATTTTCTGTTGCATTTTAGCTTCTGTGTTTTTGATTATTTCTGATTTAGTTTTAGACAATGGCTCCAGAAGTTATGCATCTTTGCAAATCAAAGTCATGCAGCCATTTTGTTTTTTAAAGGATGAATCTTTCTGTTTTTTTTGGGTTTTTTTTTTTTAACAGTTTCTAGATAGCGAGCTGCAGAGCAACAAGTCATCAGAGTTCATCTCAGAGCTGCTGAAGCAGGTGGAAGGATCCTCACAGAACTGTACTTTCTATTTAATCTGAATTAAATCTAAAATAATCCAGTGTTTTTGTGTTTTTACAGACATGTCTTCATCCTCTGTGTGGAAAGTTTCCACCATCGGTCCGATTCAGGAGGATTTTCCTCTCTGAGCTCATCAAACGGGTCAGTTTCATTAAGTTCACAACAACAGAAATTATTTTCTTTCCCAGTAATTTCTGATTTTCAGTGATTCCTACTAACAGGCGTTGTTGTTGTGTGTCTGTGCAGCAGGAGGCTGCAGGCTGCGACCCTCTGGATGAGCTGTACGACGCCCTGGCAGAGGTGGTGGGGGTGGAGGAGACGCCGCTCTGCCACAAGAGCTACTTCCTGGTACTGAACGCCTCCGTCACTGGATGGCAGAAACAAACTAACAGTTTCAGTCCATCCACTGCAGTAAACAACACCATTTAATAAGTATATTAATCATTTTAGTCATAATTTAAATGGAATTTGAATTAAATTGAATATTATGTAATAATTCATAATCATTTGAGTAAATGTACAAGTTGTGTAATTATAACATTTGAACTTTTTAATTAATGCCTGAGCTTGCAGTTAATCATGCTTATATGCCAATACTTACAATCACATATAATCTAAATGACAAATTTAAATGTAGTCATTTAAACTATGACTAAATGTATTTAGTTGTGATTAGAGTTGGATGTGGTTTTCGTGCCGCAGCCCACCGGAGACGCCATCAGCCTTCTGGAAAACGTGGCAGTGATCTCTGAGGGAACGACGGGCCTGGTGACCTGGGAAGCTGCTCTCTACCTGGCTGAGTGGGCTCTGGAGAACCCACAGGTGTTCACCGGCAGGTGTGACCTCACCTGAACCTGAGCCACGCAGCAGAGCTGTGTCAAGCTACACAGCACAAAATGAACAGCAATAACCAAGACTTCATACTTCTGCATTTATAAATGTCATGGTTTCAAACTAAATATTTAGCTACAAATTTAAATATATAACTCTAAATTAAGTTGTAAGTTAAAATTTTTAGTTCCAAACTAAGCATTGCATTTTCAAACCAAAAATTATCCTAAATATTCAGCTTAAGCTAAATATTCAATTCATAAGCTCAATATTTAGCTTAGAAAATATTAAGTTTGCAAACTTAATATTTAGGTTGAAATTAAATATATAACTAATTCCAAATCAAATATTTATTTTAAATGTTTAGTTCCAAAGTAAATATTTTATTTCTTAACTTAACATGTACTTGTCAAACTAAATATTTAGCTTGTGAGTTAAATATTTAGTTGTTTGTGAACTGAATATTAAGCTTTTAAACTTAATATTTAATTTGCAAACTGTTTTAACTATACATATAGTTCCAAATGAAGTACTTATTTTCCAAACTAAATATTTAGCTTTTGTGTTATTTACTGTGCGACTGAGTGAACAACATGGTGAAAATGACTTTTCAGAATGAACACCCAGTTTTCTCTCTCTCTTCCTCTGAACAAACCAAAATATTATTTTTTTTAGTGTATAACTTTAGAAACTGTTCCCTATAGAACTTTGGGTCCTGTTTCTAGCCGACTCTCTCCTGCAGGTCGGTTCTGGAGCTGGGAAGCGGCGTGGGATTGACCGGAATCACTGTGTGCCGCTCCTGCAGCCCGGCCCGGTTCGTCTTCAGTGACTGTCACGCCGTGGTTCTGGAGAAACTCAGAGAAAACGTCTGTCTGAACGGCCTCGGCGGCGGGAAGAGTCCATCCGTCATGGTGGACCAGCTGGACTGGACGACGGCGCCGGAGGAGCAGATCCGCCGGATCCGACCCGACACGGTGATCGCTGCAGGTCCGGTCTGGCTCGGCCCGGACGGGTCGAGGGCTGT
>CAEFZX010012539.1:0-5000 GCA_903066825.1 Alfaro cultratus | reverse complement strand
GTTTGTCACACACAGGCTGCGGGAGGCCAGAGGGCCGAACAGGTGTTCATACCTGACGAATATAAAAGAAGAAACTTTAAACAAAAGAGACTGGACAAACAATATTTAAATGTTTTCTCATCTGACTTTCAGCATTTCAGGCTGCAGATAAAACTGATTCTGAGTTTTCAGTCTTTATTTTGTTTTGTTCTTCCTGTTCTGCACTGGAGCTGCAATAAAATCCAGATTATATTCTCTACCCGAGAGCCTGGATGTAACGTCTGGTAGGCAAAAACACTTCATGCATTAACACTCTGCATGCTGTCAGTTTATTAGGTGGAAACACACGTGTTTTAAATCTCCCACTGCAAAAATACAAAAAGTATTTTTGTCCACTTTTTAATGCATTTATCTAAATACATTTGAAATAAGATAAAACTGACTTACAAATAACTTTTCAGCAAGATATAGGAGATTAATTTCAGTAAACAATTCCTTAATATTAATAAAAAGTAGCAGAATATTTCATTTATAACATGGGAAAATATTTAGTTTTAAGTGAAATAATCTGCCACCAGGGGGCGTGACTGAGTTAGTCTTTCCTCTGCCTACATCTCCCAGAATGCTGTGCGATTCTGGATAGAGTTCAGTGAATATTCTGTGTATTGAATACTCTGTCAGATGCATTATTTACTGATATTGATCTCATGTCTATGACGATTGATTGATTGTTATTGATTGATTGTCCAGCCCTGTTTGCTCATAAACGGAGGCGCTGACCGCTTGGCGAGTCGGACCAGAGGATGCGACGCTCCGAGGCTCAGAGCCATGATGGTGTAGCCGTAGTTGTGCCAGTCGATGATGAAGGTGCTGCCGCGCAGAACGCACACGAGCCACGCCACCGCAATCCCAGGCAGCCCAGGAGGATTCTGGGAAGAATAAAACATTACGTTTGTAAATCTGCAGCACATTTAGATCCAATTCTCCTCCTCTGATGATGAGGATGAGAACGAACTGACCTGCATCAGGATGTGCGCCTGCAGCTCCATGGACAGCAGAACGTGAAGCAGCTGCACCGCCTGGACCATCGTCTTCGTCACGTACGTCAGGAGTTTTGGTCCGGCTGGAAAAGCAGCAGCCAGTTTTTATTTCTGAACTTTCGCTGCAGGAAAACAAACACGGCTCCGTTTACCTCGAAGACCTTTAACCTCTGAGATGCCGACTATCCGGATCTTCTCCTCCTTCAGCACGTCTTGATGGGGCTTTGAGTCTGAAAAACATCCAGTTTCACTCTTTAAGCTGGTTTTAATAGTTTTATTAACTTCTTCTCATATGTTTTGCATTATGAACAAAGAGAAAATTCACCATTAAAGGGATTAAAGGTTACTTCTGTTTCACAATTACTACAAAACAAACTGGGAAAAGTTCAACAGATTCTGTTTCAAATTTCATACAAGAACTGAGATTTACCAATAATCAGAAGCTAAACTAACAGATGACAAACACTTAAACTCTTCACTGTTTTTGATTATCAGAAATTGACCTGATGTTTCGTCATAAACACTGATACTGAACAGATAGTAAAACTGGGTTGATATTAGGATTCTTAGCAGCATCCAAATTAGATATGTGTGTATAAATGTCGCAGCAGAAATACTATAAATAATATCAGATATCAATATTGGTCCAAGTTGTCATATTGATGCATCCTATAATTTCATTAATTTAATATTGTGTTTTATTTTAAAGTGGAAAAAACATGACAAATAGTAGTAAAATTTCGGTACTAGCCCATAAAATGTTGCAGAAATTATTGCAATAAACGACAATGTTTTCAAGCAATAAATGCAATATACTGCAAATTCACCCAATCAAAAACCAAAAATAATAATAATTTTGTACAGAATATTCCACACTGGAACGGAAAGATATTTTAAATATCCAGAACAAAACGCAACAACCAAAAATATTAAATAAAAATGAAATTCAAACCAATAATGAACCTCAAAGGTCATCATATTATTTAATCTCATGTGAACTCTATTTACTAGTTAGTTGGTATCTGAAGGAAATACTGGATTTTATTTAGAAGAATCCAACAAGTGCACGCCACACTTTCCAGATTTTTTATTTATAAGCACTTTGGATAAAATACATTTAGTTATTTAATGTAACAAAAGCGAATGTATATAGTATGAATTGTTTTCTGACAGTTTTTCGCATCTTTGGAGATTTTAGACCTTCCAAAACATCTCAGTCATTTAAGTTTTCCAAATATTAACTCATTGTAAACTTTAAGTTTATCTCTCATTCAGCAGATAAAATGTTGGTGATTCCAACAGTTTGGATTCTCACCTAGAAACCCGACAAAAGTGACCTGGTACCCGTGTTTGCTGAGGGACAGAGCGTGATACTGCATCCGAGGACTGCGTCCGACGTCCCCCAGCACCAGGACGCAGACCCGGCGGTCCGCAGCGGCGTCCCGCTGCCGCAGCCTCCGCCAGCACACCGACAGGATCCCGGCCGCCACAGCCAGGCAGACACCCGGACAGGCGGCACCGCAGGCCGCCCCGAAACACGAAACAAACACCGCAAGAACGGCACAAAACACGGACAGCAGCGCCACGGTGGAACCGCACGGCGCCATGTTTGATTGAGAGGCAGGAAGCGCGTAAAGGGGGCGGGGCTTGAGATTTAAAGAGACCGCGCCAATCAGAAATACCAAAATAAAAGCCGTAAAAAAAAGATAATTTAACTACGCATTTACTTAATTTGTTTTCTGGATAACAGGATGTTTTTAAAACATTGTTATACTTTTAGTATTCTTTATAATGTTATACTGTTAGTAACTTATTGAACTTCATTTGTTAATATCGTTGACAACTAAAAGTTAGTTTTTCTCCAATTACAATGACTAAATATGTTATTTTTATTTTTGACAGAGTAGTGGTGGCTGCAACTTCTATTACTTTTGTTGTTTACTTATATTAGAAACTGATTTTGGTGCGTTAAAGATGACCTAATTACTGTACATTTAACTTCTGGTATTTATAAAAAGGTCATAAACATATTCAGAACGAGGTTGACTGACGTCACATCCACCGTCTGACATCAGTGAGACTTTTCACGTTATAAACTTTAAATTCGGTCAACCTATCTGAAATTATGTTCATCAGCACATGAGTCATACACATTGCATATGATTTTCAAACCAAAGTGAAATGTTGTTTTTCAAGGTCAACTAATTTAAGACCAGATTGAACTCTCTCTCATCACATATGTTATAAATAAATACAATATTTCTATTTTATATACTCGGATAATTTTTGGTAAAAGATGAGTCTCAAATCAAATTGCTGAATTTCTGGTTCTATCTTCATTGTCATTTGGGTCTTAAATTTGTCTCTTTTGTGTCTTTTAAGTTTAAAGCAACAGAAAAAAAAAAAGTTTATCTTTAATTATGAGTTGGGGAAGTTGAGTGGGAACATTTTGACCATATGTGAAGGTCCGGCTGACGTCACCGCTGACCCACCCCCTGTTAGAGGACACCAGACCAGACCAGACCATCTGTCCTGGTTATTGTCTGTCCCGGAGCCTGCAGGCTGCAGAGGAACATGCGGACTGCGGCGCTCCGACCGGCCGCGGCGCTGGTTCTGTTCGGCGCAGCGCTGTGCGCCAGTCGGGCCGAGGTGATCGATGACTTGCTGGGCAGCCTCTCCCGCGGGGTGTCCTTCCTGGAGCGGCAGCATGAGCACATCAACCTGGACGGGGCGGTGGGCTTCGTCATGCTGCAGGGTAGGTCTGCAGGAGCGCAGCTGGAAAACAGGCGCAGCTGCTGTTTACTTGATAAACCTGCAGCTTCAGGGGGGAAATATGCAGGAAAATACAATTATGCATGTTTTAACCTTTAGACTATTAAATTCTTAATTCATGAAGCAGAAATTCCCCTCATGTTTTACCAAAAAAATTACAAAAACGATCATTGTTTTTGTCTTTCGTGTATTTTCACAAGATTTGATTTTGTCAGCATTTGTTTAAAATCTTTAGGTTTATTTTAATCTCTGCAGCTACAAAATCCTTAAATCTTCACAAGAATCACTTCAAATCAGAATTCTAATTAAATATTGAAATGATCTTTTTCGGATTTATTCTTGTAAAGCAGAAAACACAACAAGCGAGATAACAACTACAACATGTTATTCTAATATTTGAATAATTATTTGAATAATTCAGTAAGTAATTCATTTAATATCTCCAGTTGTACCCATACTACTTTCACCTGGAAGGTTTTAAGCCATAAGAAAATACATTTATTTACAAAGTAACTGCAGTATATAGTGTGTGCTGGACAGGCCAACAGCACCATGGATCAAATTACAAAATTAATTCATCAATAAATAAAAATAAATATCTCTGTAATATGACATATTTTTCATATGTAAATAATATTTGGTCCCTTTCAGATTTCTCCCGTTTTTCTATCTTATTTATTTATTTGTCAGAGTTAAATATTTGAGGTTATTCAATGTCATACCAAGATCACCTGAGTAAACCAAATTAATATTATATTATTAAAGGATTGAAAACTTTCCGACCATCCCAGAGTTTCAGTCCAAACTCTGAAACAACGTCTCCCTGTGAAACCTGGGATTTATTCTGTTTGTTCCAGCCGAGCTGAAGGAAGCGGTCCGGACCTGGCCGCACACAGACCCGGTCAGCTGGGCTCAGAGGACGGCCGCCGTCGCTCTGCTCAGCCGCCTCGATCAAAGCCTGGACAAGGCTGTCGGCGCCCTGAGGCTCAACGACCCCAAATACTACAGAGGTCAGGAAAACAACCATCAAATCAATTTAACTTTTCTATAATTCTTCCTCTTTTCAGTTAATCAGAGTAAGAATGTTTAATCAGTAATCAATCACTTCCTGTTTCCCTGGGGTGTGAATATGACCATAGATTGGTCAAAATCCGTGAGGGACGGCGGGTCCCTGTACGGAGCCTCGTACCGGAAGCCCGTTGAAAGGCT
>CAEFZX010012538.1:0-41528 GCA_903066825.1 Alfaro cultratus | reverse complement strand
GGCCGCAAAAGGAGGCCCTACACCATACTAATAAGTTATTGTGGTCTAAAACCAGGTGTTTCAGTTTCATTGTCCAACCCCTGTATATGTCTATTGATCTTTCTGCTCACCTTTTAAGGCCTCAGATTTGGCCTCCTCGATAGATTTGTAGATTTCGCTTTTATCTGCGAGTTTAGCTTTGGTAGCCTTATGCTCTGCCTCCTCCTGCTCCAGACTCTGCTGGAGCGACTTGAGCTGGAACGTTAGGTCAATCTCTTGGTTGTTCTTTTCCTGCAATCAAAGCATACATGTTAAGTGTTTTAGAATAGTGTCTTTTACACATTAAAGTCTTTAATGGAGGAATATTTTACACTTAAGTACAGTAAAAGTGATTGGGAGAGAAGGAAATACCTTTTCGAGATTATTTAGCTTTGTCTGTAGTTCCTTTTTTTCACTGTTGACCTTGGAAAGAGAAGATTTCACCTCCTTCACTTCGTCTTCTAGGAGTGAAATTGTTCCTGAAGTGAAGGAATGTAAAAACAGAAATAAAATTAGAGGGAAGCAACTATTTTGACACAAACATGCAATAATTTAACACCCTGTCCGCTTATTTTTGGACTTTCCCTATGTGACACCTCATGTTTGGCCTAAAACACACAAAATACGGCACTTTAAGTTTGTTTTCCTTTTCTTTTCCATGAATCGACCCTAAAGGAGACTTTGACCAATGGAAGAAAATAGCATGAGGCATCACGGCAAACAGGTAAAACTTTGACCTAACAAATTCCCCTCTGACCTCAGAGGGCGGCGTCTCTGTATTACAGAGACCATGAAATTTAAAGCCACCTCTCAAGAAAACAAAAAAAACGCAATGTTCTGGCATCTTGCTTCACTCTCCACCTCCTTCAGCAGATGTTTCCACCTATGATCCAATATTTCCCAGGGCTGAATCCAAAAAACGATTCACATCTAATTCTCAGTTCAACTGCACACTCCAAGTTATGTAACGTCTTTCTTTTTCCAAATCTGAAGAGATGTTTACTTCAGGAACACACAAAAATCTGATTACTTTTAAATGTTTAGATCATAATTAGTGCGATGAACGATGAGTTAAACTGTCTGTTCAGCTGTTTCCGTGTCTCACCCTGCAGGTCAGCGAGGGTCTCCGTCCTGAGGTTGTGTTCTCTCCTCTCCTCCTCTAGCTCGACTTGCAGCCCCCTCATCTGCTTCTCCTGCTCCGACTTGCTCGCTTCCAGTCCGCTGCACTTTTTCTCCATCTCCCTGAGGCTGACTTCGAGGCTCTGGACTTGTTTCTGTGCCTCCGCCTGGCTCCTCTTCAGCCGAGCTACCGCCTCCTGCTCAGCCTGCAAGGCATCGTTGGCCTCATCGAGCTACAGGTGAGAAACAGATGAAGTTAGTTCTGATTTAGCCTAAAAGGCAAAACTTTTTTATTATAGCAGCAGATTTAGTAACGTAAGGAGAAAACATCTATTGTTTCAGAACAGAATAGAACACAAATACCCTTCAATATGTGATGAAATAAAAGTGAAGCAACAGCAAAGTGACAGAAAAAATAGAAGGCAAAATAACACAAAGGTAAAAATATTTGTGCAGCCGTTATATTTTAATTAAGTCAGTGATGCCATGCACTCCAAAAATGATCACATTGACTTTTAGAAGAAAAACAGGCCCACAGCATCACAGATCTTCTGTTAAGCTAAACATTAGCTTTATCCTCTGGTGCCACCTGTCATGCAGATATAACGGTTGCTATAGAGATCATAAGATCTCCAAGTATCATTTTTATCACTAAAATGGAATGTTCTCCTGTATTTCACATTTTAAAGAGCGACTAAGAAAACTCCGTCATGTCCAATTTACAACCCTGAGCAACTAAGTCATACAGAAAGCATATACATGCATATATATACAACCGGCAACAATGAAGGTCAGAGACAATGCTAAATGTTTTCAGTAAGGTTAAATATCAACTTGCATTCAATCATATGATGGGGAATATTTTGTTAATTACACATGATTCAAACAGATAAAAAAAAAACTTTGATGGCAAGTTCTAATTTTTCTGTGAGAAAAGTAAAACATGCTGTGGTGAGTAACAATACAGTTTTCTCCTCACCTGCTTTTGCAGCTGGATGTTCTTCTCATTAGATATTTGTGAGTGTTGGTTCCTCTTCTTCAGGTCCTCCAATTGGTCCCTCAAGTTGTTTACTGTAAAAAAAAGTCGAGAAGAGCGTTATTCAGATTTTGAAAAAGATAAACCCAGTGTCAGATAAAGGTTGCTGGATGCTCACATTCGTTTTCCAGGATGCGCTTCCTGTCTGCCTCCATCTCCACCTTGCGGAGGTTCTCCGCACTCTGGTGCTGCAGCAGGGCTCGCTCTCGCTCCAGCTGCCTCATGGAGGCTTCCACTTTCTGCCGACTGTTCATCTGATAAAACAGGAATGCAAACGCAAACTTAGATCTACCGTGTTATATCAGACTGGGTTAGAGCACCTGTTGCCACTTCTGAGTCCATTTTTACCTCCTTATCCAGTTCACTGACCAGCTTGTCTAAACGATTGGTGGCATTTCTGAAGACAAAAACAAACTTGATTACAAATTTTCCATTAAAATATAGGATAGATAGAGATTTAAAAACAATTTCCTTGACATATAACCACTTGTTAAAAACACAACACATTTGACATGTTCTTTTAAAGATTTTGTCCACTTTTCAAGAAGAGCAAACTGGTGAAATACAATAAATAAATAAAAGAACAAAAATGAAGTCGAATTTGACTTCTTCTCGTTTCAACTACCACTATTAGGATGTTAATTACTACCTCTTTCCTAAGTGATTCTGCTAATATATCAACAAAACATTAATCTAAAATGAATTCTGCTTATTCTTAAAATCACAATTTATAGATAACAGTGTATCAAAAAGCTGATTTATAGTTTCAGATTGTACCAACTGTGATATAATCCATCATAATGATGTTCAAATGAGTGTGTGTCTCATTCATACTTGCACTTCTGCTCCAGTTCATCTTTGGCCTGCATCTCATGATCGAGCTGCTCCTCCAGCTGATTAACCTTTTTCTGCAGCTGCTCAGAAGAAAAACAAAGAAAATCTATACTCTCTGACAGGATAAAAAAGAACTTTGCACACAAAGTCTCTCACGTCTTTCTTGCTATCCGCAGAATTTTCTGTATCCTTCCAGTTTTCCTTACAGTCGTCTGAATCCTCCTCAGAGCTGCTGCCTGTTCCGCTCAGGAGCCTTCAAATAGAGAGAGGAAATCAACGAATGTTTGCAACCACTTTAATTGGTAGTAACACACAAGTCCAAACTTCAGGGAGCATGTGAGGTTCAAAGATCAGCCATAACATAGTGTCAGTTTGTAAAACCATTACTTTTACTCTAAAACAATTTGCTGTAAGGAAGCCCTGCTTTCTGCCGTTTTTTTTTTTTTTTTTTTTTGATGCGGCCAAACTCATAAAAACATCTGCAGAGCCATGCAAAAGTATTCAGCTAAAATTTGTTAAAAATTGTTCACATTAAAACCATACATTTAATATTAGCAAGTAAAAAAAAATATGAAAAAGGAGAAAAGCATTTAAGGTTTTCAACATTTTTTCCTAACGTAATATTATCCATTATCAATTTAAACTTCTGCACCCAGATTTTATTATGAAATTCATTTAAAAGAATTAAAAAGCAATAAAAAACAATGAATTGTGTGATATTTATAAATATATATATATATATATATATATATATATATATATATATATATCATTGGAGTTTAGATGCAGAGTTGCTGCACCTGGTTATTTTCAGTACTGTTTACCATTTTGACAAATATGTCCAATAAAATTTGGCTACATACGAACAGTTACTCTGTCGTCTGTATTTAAGTAGCAAGTTTGTGGATTAAGGCAATTCAGCAACATAACTTTAACAAATAAATGTTTGTTTTTTTTTTCCTCAATTTTTATGCTAGGCTAAAGTGACGCAGGAAACTATGATAAATCAGACGCAGAGAGGGCGTTTAAAGAGACTGTCAGAACAAGGCGGCAGTATGGGTCTAAAACAGGGATACAGTGTCTGGCTTCAGTGTGAAGCTGTTGTTTCCCTTTAAGCATTCCTGTAAACAGTCCTTCGTCAGTGCAAGAAACTGGCTTTTCTTCATATAAACTCATTACAGCATTACAAATAAATCAAAAATAAAAATTGAGCTATGATATATCCAGATAAAATACCAGTCAAATGAAAAGAACACAAGATTAAAAGACTTACTGATCCTCCTTGAAATAAGTGAAGCCGATAAATGGCAGCTGGTTGCCCGCAAACGCTCTGGGAGGAGGAAAAGTCTCAGCAGTTCCCTTTTCCACCTCTATTTCATCAAAGTTACTGGTGTCTATGTCGCTGTTCAGCTCTGGAACCACTGGAGCCACAGCTGGAACACAGGAGCAGAGGGCGAGTTGTTGAGTCAAACGGGTCAAGGAGGAGGAGGAGGCGGTGCAAAGTAGAAATAAAGATCCTACGGAGTATAAAGACGTGATTGCCTCAGAGATATTTACTGATCCTCTGAACCATTTCACATTTTATCATGTTACAAGAATTAGCAGCGAATTATTATAATATTATATTACAGCAGGGGTGGGCAATCCTGGTCCTCGAGTGCCGGTGTCCTGCAACTCTTAAATGTCTCCCTGGTCCAACACGCTTGAATCCAATAGCTGAATCGCCTCCCAAGTGCAGTCAGGTTCTCCAGAGTCCTGCTAATGACCTCATTATTTGACTCAGGCGTGTTGAAGTAGAGACACATCTAAAAGTTGCAGGACACCGGCACTTGAGGCCTGGAGTTGCCCACCCCTGTATTACAGTGTGCAAATGAGAGGCGGAACAAAAGGTTTTTAATATTCTTTCTGAACAGAAATAGTTCTTTTGTACTTCTTATGGCAGTATTCTGTGGATCCACCTTATTCTGCTATTACACATTTCCTCCACTGGTTTCTTTCTTTTGCCTCACTCACCTTCTTGTCAACTCTGAACTCTTTGACAGAGGGCACGGTCTGTTCAGGCTGATTATGTTAATGTTCCGCTATAAAAGCATTCTGCATCTGACCTGATTATCTCATTTCACATGTCTGCTGTTTTCTTTGCAAATGTTAAAATAACTTGACGATGCCATTTCTCTGAGGTCTTCACAAAACAGCTGTGCTGCACTGATCCTAAGAGATTAAATTAAAATGAATAAGGTGGCTTTTAAAGGCCATTTATTGCATTAGGTTTAAGCTAAGTGCTTCAAGATAAAGTAGCCTTGTTTTTAAGATTTTACTTGGAAGAAAACTGTGGAAAAAAAATGATATCATCCTCCTTCCACTTTAACATTATAACTTTTGGTCCCTGCCATAAACGAAGTGAATGTAGAGGTTGCAATGTGACAAAATGTGAAGAAGTTCCAGCAGGCGAAGAGCATTTTAAAGCCCTTCCTTGAAAACATTTTAGCACTAATTTTTTTTTCCACTCCTTTCAGCCAACCCTGTGCCAACTTTGGCACGGCCTGCAGTAGGAGTACGTTTTCTACAGGTTGGCGTGAGCTTGACACCACTCCTTTTTCCCACACAGTGCTTGCTTTGTGCCCCACACACAGCTACCTTTCACAAATGAATCCTGACCACAGCAGCAGAAAAAAAATAAAAATACAGCACCGTCTGCTCTCCTTTCACAAGAGCAAGCACACTTTCGAACACGGCATGGCACGCAGACACAAATCCGTGCAGGGGCCAATCAGATAAAACTGGTCCTGTACTATATAAAAAGATTCCAATTAAATAAAAAGCAAGCAGCCTCAGACGGGTGTAATTCTGGCTCTATGTAAGCAGCTCATTACTGTTAGGTCGAGACTTGCCCGTCAGCTTGATGAATACGCAGGAATGAAAATCAACGTAGGGGGTGATATAAAACTGGAAACTTAAAAAAAAAAAGAAAGAAAGAAGTCAAACATGTGGTGAGACAGAAAGAGACATGGATGGCCTTGTGGCAAGCCTTCCCAGAATGCTCTCTGATAGGGAGAGTGTAATGACAGGCAGCCGCTGCCACAGTGAGAGTGAAAAAGAGAGTCGAAACCCTTCGAAACGGGGCGCCCCTCTCATTAGATGAGGCCACACGATCGTCCCGCCCGCTGCTACGGAGGATGCGCCTTTCTCAGCCCCTGCATCCACTCGTCCGTCATTTCACTACAATCATTGCCGTAAGCAAGCAAATAGAAGAAGATAAGAGTCGCAGCACAGAGCGAAGGCCTTACGTAGCAGGGAGTCGTTTCATTCTTAAAGATCTAAAGAGTGCACAGATAGAGCTCTGCAGGAAACAAGAAATAGATCTGGCTCATGTTTCCAGTGTGTGTTGAGTCTGTGTGTGTGTGTGTGTGTGTGTGTGTTGGAGAGGGAGAGAGAGAAGGAGGACATGCATGTGCAGCGCAGCAGTGGCACAGCGGTGGTTTTATGTTCCAGACTGCAAGGCTCTGATCAGAACTTTAGTCTGCCCTTATAATCAGAGCCAGGTGCAGCGGAGAAATGGAGAGGCGAAAGGAAAAGGCTCTGAATGTAATCACTCACAGACACAAAGGTGCTCTTCATAATCCTAATGTAGAAATTCTAATTTTCTTCCTTTTTTTCCCCCATATCCTACAATTTCAGCAATGTACAAAGAGCTTCTTGTGAAGACTATTTTTTTTGTTTTATGTTACAAAGAGAAGTGCACACAGTAGACTAATGTTATCCAAATCTTACTGACCTGTATGACAAGGTTTTTATCTGTCATATGTACATAAAACTGTCCAGAGACAAAAATCTGATCAGAATCAAGTAATATTAAAACATTTTCTGAGTTATGAGTTAAAATATTAAAGATATCCATGTTAAATAATCTGACTTGAAATTAAATGTTTTGAATATAGCAATTACATAAAACGCTATGGAAAAAAGAACACAATGTGGCAAGAATATGGAAAAAATAATTTCATAATTCACTAAACATCAAAACAATATGACATTGCTTTCCACAACAAATATTTTATAAATTATAAAAGCAAAACAAATGATGAAAATCAGAGTTCCAAAGAAAAATAATACTTTGAGTAATGTTCCAGAGAAGAGGGAGAAACAAAACAAAGTTTCCTTCACCCCAACTTTTGCTGCACACTGCTGATCAGCTCTGCCTTATTAGGGTGACGCTGCTTTACAACCGCAATTAAGAAGGCCTAGGAATGTCTGTTAAGCAGCTGGCTGCAGGATGCCAACCTCAGAAGAAAGAAGACTAATTAACCAGCTAGTAAATGGTTAATAAGTCATTTAATCTTCAACTAAACTGCAAGTGTGTATAATTTTAGAATTAAAAACAACAATTAAAATAGTGGTCAATGTTAGTAAAACTGCCATAATCAAGTCATTTAATTTCACCAACAGTGGCTGTAATTGTTCTCATTCCAGCATGTTGTCTTTTAAATTTTAAATACATTAAGTCTTCAAATAATTTGAAGACAACACATTTTGTTTTTGCTTCCACGTTAGGATATCTTACATTTTTGAAAAATAGAAATTGTTTTATTTTTATCCCTTGCTGGAAGTTTCCAAAAACTGAACAGTTTTTACTTTATGTTTTTGTTGTTAAGTGGACCAATCTCAATGCACATTGTGTTTGGTCAACGACAATAAAAATGTAGATTAATGTAAAATCCAAAGCAAACCCACAATGGGTTGTTGTCGTTAAATACAGAACAGCAACCCAGTATTACTTGAAATCTGCTGCAGTTATCTTTAATGCATTTTTAAGATATACTCCATATGAGCTGATTTCCAGAAGGATTTGAGCAATAACATGATGTCCTGCTCTACAAAGCATCCCATCATTTGATGCCAGATGGAGAGCATGTGTAGCATAAGTGAAGGCTTACTGGTGCAGGAGATGGAAATAAACTGAAATGACAGGCTAAAGCGGAGCAAATCTGGAAAGGGAATGGAATGAGCTGGAGGTGATAAGTCAGAAAAGGCAACAAGACTAAGGCACACATTACCAGACATGGGAATAACAGAGGAAACCTACACCTGCACAGGCTCAGAGACATGCAACATGTGCCCACTTACTGTCACGGATGTTTTCAAAGGTCCACTGGTCGTCCTTGAAGAAGGGGTGACGTTTGATCTCATCCACTCCGGTGCGGCCCAGTCGAACCTTCCTGCACACAGCAACAAGGAGGAGGCAGAGACACATTGAGAGGCGAGTTGCCTTAGTGAGAATGCAAAACACTCCCCACCTCACCCCGCCCCTCCACCCACCATCACTAACATGTCATCCCAAAAACACAGAGCCCAGTGGAATGACTGCTCCGACCAAACTGGCCAGAATGGAGAGCCGCATGACCGCTGCTGCAGAGAACCTCCTGTGTTCAGCCAGAACCAAGATAATATAGTTTCAGAATGGCAGAAAGTTAACCATCGGTAACACAGAACTTTCCCTCCTTCAACGCCTCTCTGCATCCCCCCACCCCAATACCTCTGGGTGCATGGCGGCAGAGGGGTGTGGCAGTTTGGGATTGCCACGTGTGGGACATTCCAGATCAAGGAAGAAGGGGAGAGAGAGGAGTTTTCTGAAGGGTCCATTAAAAAAAAAAAAAAAAAAAACATGTGCAACTGAGCTAAGTTTAAAAGCTATGTCTTTGTGCCCAGAACACTAAAGGTGTAAATAGGGGTAAGAGAAATGGAAATTGGCAACAGTGAGGTAGAAAAGGTTGCACATCATGAATTGAAAAAAAACCATAAAGGAAAAATGAGATAACTCAAAGAGAGACAGGATGGGGGGGATGAGTGATCCAGCAAAATGGGAAGACAATGACAGAGTATGTGGGTTAAGCGCATGCAGTGATTAGCGAATGTGTGTGTGAGACTGCCTCACATACACACATCTGATTCTGTGCGTGGTGAGAGAATAGTGAGTGAGAAGGTAAATAAACTCAGTGAGAAGGGAAAAATGAAAGGCTGCTCTGTAGAGAAGCAGAAAAGGCCTGTGTTTAAAGCCTTTTCTGGGGAGGGGTCAGTAATGTAAACAGGAAGTGGTCGCTTCCACTGGAAACGGCCACAAAGCAGGACCACTACCCATTTATTCATTCAACAAATGAATGATGTCATAAACAAACCTTAGGATTCATTCAGCTATTTTAGGCAAACAGACTCCTAAAAAAAACATTGTCTAATTTGAAAATACTTCAACAATGAATAACTCCTAATTTCACTATTGCCAGGACTGTATCAAAATGAATGTTTTTTTATCTGGGTTAAATGACTCACTGATCGGGGTCGAATTTTCTAGATAACACCAAAAGAAGTCAAAAAACAAGCTGCCTAAGGAGATTTGTATAGGGTTATGATCTTTTTTAAATTGTTATGCATAAAAATCATCAACATCATAATCATCTTCAAATCTGCTTTTTTTCTTCAGCATATGCCTGAAGTTGCGCTAGTCATTCCATTATGACCAACTCACACTGCCACACCCCTCTGCTGCTATGCACCCAGAGGTAGTGGGATGAGGGGATACAGAGAGGAATTTTGGTTTTGTTCACAAATTGGTTTCCATTTTTGAACACAACAATATAACTTTACATCAAAGATCAACAATTAATAAAATTATGACAGTTTTGTTTGGATTTTTAATTTTTTGTTAAGTATGACTATCCAGTTTTTTTCTGTCAGTGTACTGCTGCTGGTAATTTCCCAGAGGAACCAGTGAAGCTCAATCTAATTCAAGGAAATCTAGGCACATGTTTGTTTTGTGGTTTTTTTTGTCCTTTTTGAGGATTGCTGTTCTGTGTCAA
The DNA here is from genome assembly GCA_903066825.1 of Alfaro cultratus. Lineage (NCBI taxonomy): Eukaryota > Metazoa > Chordata > Actinopteri > Cyprinodontiformes > Poeciliidae > Alfaro > Alfaro cultratus. Next base: position 31,670 of record CAEFZX010012538.1, on the reverse strand, counting down.
GGCTCAGACGACCAAACAGTTAGTAGGCCTATGATTGAGTAATGCAGACAAACATACACCTCTCACATTCTCAGATCATGCAGCGCTAACTTACACACATACAATAATTTCTGTCTGTTGAAAAGTGAGAAACCCAAAATGACTCCAGCTAATCAGCATGTTCATACACATGAAGTGGATTATGACTTATAAAAAAATGGTCTAAGAACATTTGGCGAAGTTTGATGAGCAAACCTGTCAGTGAGGAAGGCACTTATGAGATCTTTGGCATTCTGAGACATCTCCACATCGTCTGGAAAGACCAGAGCGTTATGGTGGTTCATGATCTTCCCATACGTTCCGATGAGAGACTCGGCATAGAACGGAGTTTCGCCTGTGATGAATATTAGACATTAAAACTTTCTAGATTTTTGCCAATAAACCCACAGAAAGAAGTTCATACTTGTGAATTTAAACTGTAACTCACCAATAAGCAATTCATACAGAGAAACTCCAACAGCCCACCAGTCACATTCCCGACCGTAGGTCCCATCACCGCCTTGAGACTGAAGCACCTCAGGGGAGATGTAGTCTGGTGTGCCTACAGCTGTCTCACAGTGCACCATACCAGACTGCAGACAAGCACACACACAATCACAAGTATAAGATTCAAAGTATCAGTGTCTGGGGACACTGATTAATATATACCGAGATGATCAGTGTCAAAGTTCCCAACTAAACCTGTCTTCCAATAACTGTTGTTGATGTTACAGAACATATCATGGCAGATTTTCATGACTTGCAAAACTGTTTTGTAAGCTGTGCTAGTTTGCTGATCCAAAAAAGTCAACTTTTTACTTTTTACAATGGTAATCACAAAATAAGAGACAGTAGTGGCTGCTGAAGCCCCAGTTTGGTACTGCTTGTTCTTAAATAGACACTAACTTAATTAGTGTCTAGAAAGAAAAACTTTTGCCTAGAATGACTAAGTTTTTCTGTCAGGGTACCAATATTTTTTCTCAACAAGATTTTTCTGTGTTTTTCTTTGAGTTATACCTTTGTTATAAATATTATTGAATTTAATCTTAAATTTTGTGTTTAGTTAGCTGTTTTATTTTTAGATATTTTGCTTCAGGTACTTATTTTTTATTTATGCTTATATAGTTTTTACTTTTTAATTCTATAATTTTTTTTTAAATGTTATTGATGCACTTTGTATTTTCTGTCTTGAAAGATGCAAAATAAATTAAGCTTACTGTTATAATTTATTTAGTTACCAGCGATACAAGTCTTTTTATATATCTACACGAGAAATGAAATCACAAGAAACCATAATGCATGTCGAGGTGTTTGTAACGAGTTCAGAGGATTTCCCCAAAGGCACAAATATGTAGGAGCAGCTATTTTAAAAAGCTGTGGTGCAAAGCTGAGAAACACTTCCTGCTCCACACCAGAGGCACAACCACAGAGGCATTTTGATTTCGTAGCTTAGCAAAGTAAATCCTGATGCTTTTCAAAACAGCTTGAGTGCAATTTTGAGTGCCACTTCCACTATTTGAACACCTGGTGGTGCACTAGAGCGCTAAGTAATAATACAAGAAACATATTTCCCTGACAAAAAATAACTAAATACATTTTTATTTCTAAAGTTTCTGGAATACTGAAACATCTCATTCACTCCAATTCACAACAATCAGTCTACCGAGTTCATCCTCATGCAGGTGCCAAAGTCGGCTAGTTTGAGGTGTCCGTGCTGGTCCAGCAGCATGTTGTCTGGTTTAATGTCGCGGTGGATGAAACCCATAGAGTGGATGGCATCCAGTGCCAGCACCAACTCAGCCGTGTAGAAGCGAGCCCACTTCTCGGGGATGTCGTAGTTTATGGTGAGCGTGACCACATCTCCGCCCGGCATGAACTCCATCACCATGTAGAGGTTCCGATCATCTTGGAAAGCGCAGCAAAGCTGGAATGAAGTTCATTCTGCACATTAATGTCATTTCTAAGTGTTTAAAGATTTTGATACAGATTTGACAACACTGATTTATTTCTACATAATTGGTGTTCATTGTTTAACTGCCAATAGTGAAAGTCAAAAATCATTACTGCAAACTTGATGCCAGAATTATGACATTCAAAATCACAACCAGGTTAAACTGATTTATCTAAAATATTAAGTTTTTGTAGATTAATGAGTTGTAATTTAGTAATTTAGTTTTCAAATTTTCTATTTAAACATATGTTGTATTTCAATTTCATTCAAAATTACCAACATAACAAGCAAGTTCCTTGTTACAACTTTATAGAAACTATTATTTCAAACTGGATTCTTGTTCCACATCTTTTGATTGGCTTAGCAATGAATAAAACCATTAAGTTTGTAGGATTTGATTGAAACATCTGGATTAACAACACGAAACATATCTGCAAGATGATCTAAAGAGGCGTTGTCTGTACAGAAGAGAAACTGCTTTTTGTTTCTTGTTTTTTTTTTTTTTTCCTGTGTGGAATCCTATTATGGATGGGATTCCTGCCGTGTTAAAGGTGTGCCCGACAAATAGCTGAAATCTCAAAGTGAAACCTTGTGGGTGGTTCTGTTGCTGCAAGAAGACAAATGGTGTAAACAAGAGTAAGGCTAGAGTGAACCACTTGCAGAAGGATGCAGCAACATTACACAGCTAAAGCTACAGGATTCTGAGGGAAACACTAATGTATTGTTCTTAGTCATTTAAATTGTGACCATATTCTAATTAGAACACTCTAAATTTGGGAGTTGTCCTATAACAGACTTTGGGATTAACAATGTCCATTTACCAAGCAGCTCATGACCACTAAGTGTTATTAAAGTAGTAAGAAAGCAGAGGTTCTATACAGTTTCCATACTTTTCTAGACTAACATTTTCAAATTTTCCAGTCTATTTTCATCCCATTTTATGTTAATTATTACCTTTTAATACCTTTTTCAACCACCACAGTAATTGATTTCAATGACTCTACTGGAGGTGTGTTAGCTGACTGCGTCAGTGGCTCAGCAGTCAGGAATTCAAAAAGTAAAAGCCTGTTGAATGTGCAAGTAATAGTTGTACTGTCAACAGATTCTCTCATCTAGAATGGGCGTCTTCACTGCTTTGCCGTTTTAATCTCTCCTTGTCAGGCCTCCTAATTTATGCGGACAGGTACATCTATGTTCACTTTTCAGCAGCGATGTATAAGACATTGAATGCAGTGTTATAACCTAAACTTGTTTTAAACTTCTCTTAAACTTTTGTGTTTCTTTGTTAACAGGATGCTGTTTGTTCACTAATGTTCTCTAAGAAACCCCTTAGGCCTTCACAGAACAGCTGGATTTATAGTGAGATTAAATCAGTGCAACATGAATGCTAAATTCATGTTGCACTGAATTTATCATTAAGGTGACCTCTAAAGGTATTTCAGTGTCTTTAATTCAGAGGTACCAAAGTAAAGTTATAATAACGGATACCCTCTACGTTTTCCTTCCATTTTGCAATAATGTACCACTTTGTATTGGTCTATCACATAAAAGCCTATGAAAACACATGAAAAAGATTAAAGAGGGTATGAATATTTTTGCTCTGTACGAGTTGCGGAAAAAAAATACACATCCACACCTGAACAATCCAGGGACTGTTGGAAAACGCCATGATGTGCCTCTCCTCCCAGAAGAAGGCTGAGTCTGACCTTTTGATCATTTCAAACTTGCTGAGCTGCTTCATGGCGTAAACCTTCTTCGAAGCCTTGTGACGGACCTGTAAATAAGGCCAGGCGGATAGAGAGAGGAGGTGATGCTGGAATGCAAACTGTAACAACTGCACAAGGACAATAAGGAGAAAACTGTTGGAATGTCACCATTCTCCTGAGATAACAGCAGAGATTCAGACATGAAACGGGAAGCAGTGAGTGTTGTACACACCCATAAGAAGACATGCTTACACAAGTGCTAAGCAAAAACACAGATGAGTACCCCTTCACACCCCCTCACCAGACTTCATATTCATACCCCACACAAAGCTTGTCCGGACTCGTTCCACCAGACAAACATCTAATCAGATACCTGATTCTACCAGCAGAAGGAAGGCAGTTAAAAGACGAGGCCAAGATGAGAGCGAGGAATTACAGCCAGTTTCAAAATGTATGAGTCATTAGGTAGGAAATGATGTGAAAAATATTTTACAGTTCTGTGTTTAAAACAGGGTGTTTTTAAATTTGTCTTGATGGTTGCTCCCTCTAGTGGCCCAGAAGCAAAATGTTAAATTCAAGAAAAGCAGAAGAAATTCTCTACTTCAAACGCAGAATTTAACAATAAAATAAAAAGATTAAAGTAAATATTTTCTTCTTTTATAGGGCACTAGAAGAGAAACGCCTCACCAGTTGCACTTCACCATAGGCTCCTCTCCCGATCAACTTCACTCTTTCAAAATCGTCAAGCTTCACCTCCAGCTCTCGCAGTTCATTCACCAGCTTCTCATCTGCAGATAAGAGATGGGAGTAAAATACTTCAGCAACACAAAAGCTCAAGCTGCTGCCAAAATAGCTTTTGGAAATTTTTATTCAAAGGTCAAGAAAAATGTACTTTTTGTGATATGCATGGTTTATCACCTCAATTTCAAATGGAACTGCAGAGGAAACATGGACAATAACATCGATTTACTTAGGTTAGCCTTGCAGTCCAGTTTATAATTGCCCAAAAGGCAATGACACTTTTCGAACAAGAATTTGAGTATATCAAAAGATATTAGGACAAGAACTGGAATCTCTGTATACATACATACATACATACATACATACATACATACATACATACATACATACATACATACATACATACATACATACAATGAAATAGATAATATGAATTAAAAGAACGCTTATTTAATTAGAAAATTTATTTATTTATTTACTGTGTTTATCTATAAACAAAATAAATGGCAGAAGTAATCAAGATGCTTGAATGGATCATTTTAAATAAAAACGAACAACACCTTTCAAAATATATATCTGTAATAATTACACATACCTGCATTAAATTAATTTAGTCAAACATACATTTAACTAAAACACTTTGTGGGCAACAAATCAATGTGAGCTGAAACTAAGGAGGAGAATTTGATCCCAGCAACAAGTTTCAAAAGTGTTTCAAATAAAACCACTCTGCACACACATCGATCATAAACAATGTTGCAGATTGTTTATGAACATAATCAGTCTCTGAAAATGAGAAGTCTAAAGATAAGAGCTAGAAACACTCCCGCCCATTTTGGACCTTGGTATTAAGGTGTAACTCTTGGCATCAAGGTTTACTGAGCATCAGCATTTTAAAGTTGCTACAGGTTTTTGCCATACCTCTCTTATGGTTTGAAATACATTTAATGACCAGAGTGAAGAGTGGTGAAGTGTTGCCTACCTGTTGCTACACGCTGCCAGAAAAGGCTCTGAGAATTGAAGACAAAGTGCCTTTTCCTGGAAATAGTGCCTTTAGCATCATTTCCAGGTAAATTTGCTTTTCCTATTAGACAGAGAAAATTCTCAGAGCCTTTTCTGGCAGTTGTTATATGGAAATTTAAGCAAATCCACCCACCCTTCTTGTTATGCTAATGTTATACATAAAATCACATGGAACAAATTACGTAAATTACGCAATGGTTACCTGAGCAGACGACCCTACTAGTTAAACATCTAAGATCTGCTGTTTGTATGTACTATCAGTTAAATTTGTGTAACTCTAATATAAAATATCCTGTGTTGTACTTAAAAACTACTTAATCAGTTCTATACTATATTTTTGATTAATTAAATTTAAATCCAGATTCACAAATAATAAACATAGTCTTATTATTTGTGTCTTTGGGGTTTAATTCAATGTATCAAAACCATTTTATTAAGAAATACTGTATGGATAAAACTTTACACATAACTGTAAAAATCAAAATTGCCACCTTCCTACAATTACGGCCTAAGTTATTTTTTGCAAAAAGTTATTTTGGAAAAAAAAAAAAAAAAAAGATTTAGGGGAACAAATCCAAAATTACTTAGGCCATTATTTTACAAAGGTGACAAATGTGACTTTTTTAACAGTAGCAGAAATACAGCTAGACTGTTATACATGTCTGTGTTAGGTTTTAATGTAAACACCATGAAGCCATGGTATTTTTACTTACATCATGGGAACTTATCTCAGTTTACATATTTGGTTAATTGTTCTATGATCCGTCAAATCAAAAAGATTAAGCTCTTATTTGACATATTTTCCAGGAAATGGAACCGGCATTTTTTTTTTTCAGAAAAAATCATTCATATTTTGGCAACTGCCGCCCAGCCCTCAGGGTTGCTTGCACCTACAAGTTTAGACAACATCAACATATGCATGCCTCCAGATGATGATGATATCTGTCACAAATAATCCCTTTATTATTCAAGGAAGAATAATGAGCTGAATTTTCATGACATGACTCTATAGTAAAAGAATGCTGTTAGTAAACTCGACTGCCTGAGGCACCAACCTATCAGACCCTGAAGAAAAAAGAAAAGAAAAAAACTTAAGAAAAAAACAAACAAAAAAAACCCCACATTTGACCCTTTTGAAAATGAGAAAAGCAACAAACACCGCTCTGGCCACGAAGTGAAAAACAATTATTTCAATTATATAAGTCTTGCATATTTGATGCGACAACCACTGCAGTACTGAAACATGTTTATTGGGATTAAATAATAAACAGAGGATAAAAAACATGGAAAGAAAATATAAAAAGGACAAAGCACCAAAACACCACAAACACAAAGAGCAGCTCTTACATCTGTTCAGAAATGCCTCAATGTTCTTGTTCTTTCGCAGAACTGGGTAGTTGAGATCATGAGCTAAGGCATTCATGGAATCCTGAAAGACAAAACAAAAGACATTATTAATTTATTTTTTAAGTGACAACTAAGACAGAAAACAAATGCTAATTGTTACGGTCGGTGGCCTTGTATGTTTTCTTTTTCTCTTTCTTTTCTGTATATCTGCAGCTTTCTAATCAAATTAACTCAACTGGGAACTGGACGCAGCCTTGTCCTCCTGTGCCACGCCCTGATGCCTACAGCAGAGCTGATTGGCTCACCAATTATCAGCTCCACCAATCCCTGAAGAGGCCTCCCATTTTAAACCCAAGCCTTCCTGGGAGAAGGTGTGGCTAGTTCTTTGTTCAGACAGCTTGCCACTTTGCTGGGTGTTTGTTGACTACTGTATACAGCATTGTCTTTTTGTGAGCTTTTTGTAAATCCTTGTTACCTGTGATTGTCCCTGTGGGGGCTTTGTATGTAAGCTCAAAGTAGCCTACTGGAGTTTTGTTATTTAACTGTAGGATTTTGGTACTGCTTGTTTGGTTAAGATTTTTGGTTTACCATGCTGGTTGTTTTGTGGATATTTTATTTACTTTTCTTTTGGTTATAAGACCTTAACTTTTTTTTTACCTTTATATTTTTTGTTGACCCAAACAATAAACCCCTAACTGATAAACCTTTAACATCTAGGTTTCTTTAATGTTACTTCTCCTTCCTCCTAGCTGAGCTGGGTTGTAACATTAAGATTATATTTAAATGATTTAATTTCCCAGTTTGGAAGCCTTTTGACACTCAAAATTCAGTTAGAAACTCTTACAATGTTTTACATCTGTATTTATTTAGCGGACACATAAGCTTGATATCCCCGGCATATCAAGGTATACATCACAGAAAATTCACATATTCACTCTCTTTTAAATCATCAATTCATCTTCAACCTCCAAATTATCTCACAAAAATTAGAGGCCAGTTTACAAAAGATGTATTGCTGAAAAACTATAGAATACTTGGCTATAAATTGTTGACTATTGAAGGTTAGAAAATATGTTTGAAAGCTAATTGTGTTGCATCTATAAAAAAAAAGACATTATTGTATGATATGTTTTTCTTTAATTGATGAACAAATTAACATGATTTGAAGAATGTTTTCAAAGCATGAGAAGACTCAATGTCAGAAAGTACCAGTGAGGAGAAGGAGAACAAAACAGTTTTCCAGGCATTAAACATACCAAGGAGCACAATGGAGGAAATATGGCACAGCAGCAACATTACCAAAAACTAGACATCCATCGAAGACTAATGACAGGCTTCCAAGAGGAGTACAATAAAGGAGCTGTGGGAATTTCTGGCAAGTACTGGATGTATTAATCATGTGATGACAATCTTCCATGTTTTCCATATTTTTGGGCCAATTCTCAAAAAAATAAATGTATTCCTTCCAAAAGAACATCTGAAGTCTCTCGAAACTTGTATCTTTTATGAAAAGTCTGAACATTCTGCTCCCTTCTCTACAAGGTGTTCTTTTTGTGGAGTTTTATTGTTCTAAATAAACAAGACAAAACTGAACTATGTTTCAAAGCTAAATGTCTCATTTTCGTGTTTACTAATCTGCATGAAATAATTTTTCACCTGCTAGATGACCTACTTTTGCCTGATAACAGGTATCAGAACCAAATAAATGGACAAAGCAGTAAAAACAAGGGGAAGTATTTTATTAACCAAATTTCCTCAAGTACAATGTAAATGGGAGAGAAAATTAAAGGACATAAATACAGTAATACAATATATTCTGGATCAATAAAAAAAAACATGTCTGACAAGTCATTTCAAAACTAAGACTAATCACAAGAGGTTAAGGCTGACTTCCAGAACACACAGACCATTTCTGTCCCTCAACAGAGGGGGTTAGTGGGAGCATCTGACTAACAGTCGGGGTCTCTGTGGTGTCATCAGAACTCAAATTAGGGGTTTCAGGTTGCATGTAAATCCAAAATGTCTCTGTGATTCTAGACCTAAGGGGCTGGCAGGACAGTTGGACAGGTGGGTGAGGGAGGTGGGGGTTAGAATGCAGAGTGACCCTCTGTTCCCGCAACCAGGGGTCAAGTTGAGTCACCCAACATGCATGTGTGTGTCTAGGGAAGTTGAGCCATCGGCCTGTTTGTTCGAGGACTTATGGGGGTTGGGGTGATCAGGGGTGGAACAATTCTGCACCTTTAAATAGCAGTGGTGAGGCGAAATCCCCCCCACCACCGCAGGCGGACGGAAATAGACGCAAAGGCTCAGAAGTTATTGTGGGACGAGCCGCATAGAGGTTCGGATTCAGTCTAAGCGATCAAAGATCTGTGATCACTTTCTACAGTCGGTATTTACTCAGATTTTTATGATTGTGGTATGTTACTGCAGGGGAAAGTGAGATCTGCTTAAAAGATGTAATTACATGCTCAACAGAACCGGAGGAAACATAAAGTCAACTGTATGTAGTTATAGTTGAAAAATCTTTGAATCGCATTAATATTCTTCTTTGTTAACTACAGTGATAATATTTTAAACATAGTTATTTTCATGCATCATCTTCTCAAAAAAAACATTCTTTGTGAACAAATTCTGAGCTCAGACTTTCATTAAACTCTTACTATTGACAACCCTTATTGAGTTTCTAAAATAATAATACTTTATTCTACATGTGTGAATTTAGTCCAATCTGAATTGTTGCCATGACTTTCCCCAGCGTAGAAGTGACCCCTCAGCTCAGATCCCAGTCTGATGCAACATCTACTTCTACTAAATGATCCTACAAGACACTGTTACCCAACATTGCAGTACTTCAATGCCAGTGCAATGCATGATCATACTCTGGGTGGATTTGGCAATATCAGACAGATAGTCGCTTAATTTTGTTTGCATTCTTACAGAGATATAGTGTATCTAATCAAACTTTTTGTTAAATTTAGCAAGTGTGTAACTGTTTTTATTAAAGTGAATCTAACAAACTCAAACAACACTTGTCATTCCTGCCAGAACAAGGACACCAAAGCACTTTTACGAAAGCAATATCAGTAAATCTAATACACAAAGCTCAGAGGAAACAGGAAGAAGATAATTTATAACAGCTAAATCATAAACCGCTTCAACATCTGATGATTCCCAGCTTGGCGAATTTCATTCCATCATGATAGAAAATAAAAATTATTTTATCAAACCAATAGATATTTTTAAAAAATGTAACTGATAAAATGTGTTACAATAGGGTCCACAAAGGTTTGATTTTTAGGGCAATCCTTTAGAAAGACAAGGTAAATGTCTTAAATACGACTGTAGAGGGAGACTGTGTTGATTCGTCCGTAGGTTTCAGGTGTCAGGACCCTGACCCAGACACAACAGGTTTCCAATTTTCTGCCACAGGCCACTAGATTTTAAAGATTTCATGATGTCATAAATTTAAAACAACTTTTCCGCTGTCTTTGTAAGAGAAACATGCCCGCAGCATCACAGATCCACCACCATCCTTAACAGTCCCAGGAAGGTACTTTTCCATTCAATCCTTCTTTGTTTCACATCAGACCCACGAGGAATGTTTCCTTCAGTCTTGTCTGATCTGATCAAAGCATTTAGTCTCTGTAAAACCCTTAACAACAGTAGCAAGCTTTCCACATGTATGTCTTTAACAGTAGGACATAAGAGGCCATTTCCTGACAAACTTCCTAAAGAAATGAACGGCAGACAGATTGATGACCCTTTAAAGGTTCTATGCTGGACCTCTTTAGACGTGAGCATTGGGTCCCTGTAATTTTGTCACAGTTCCAGTCCATTTAAGCTTTGCTCTGAATGTATAGGGAATTTTCAGGCAACTATTTATTTTCTTATAGAAAATGTATCCTATTTATCACAAATGGAGCTAAACAAATGTCTGTTTTACTTGTATGGCATGTTCTCTTTAAAGTCTAAAGTACATCTTCAAATCTATGGGAAATTTGTAATTAACTACTATGAGCAGAAAGTGCAGGACTAGTTTTACAAACGTCAACTTGAAACTCTGTAACTCCACTTCATTCATCTTCATCTACATCTGGGCTTTTCAATGAATGCAGCACATTTGGCAGCTTTGGAAAAATCTGTAACATCTGTTTAACACATTAAGCGGATAACGGATTACAAATTTTCTGAATGTCAAAAACATGTCCGCCATTTAGAGCTTGAATCATTGACACATGGATCTTTGCCAGTGAAAAAGAGAAATAAAAAGTGGTGTTTAAGGTTTAGGTGAAAGTGGTTGATACCATACAGCCATTGGCTTATTGGCTATGATTAATGAGCCAGACTTGCTCCAACAGTAGTACACTGTTTAACTACCTTGGAGACATGTAAAGGCGTTAAGCTTTAAACAAAGCAGGAAACTGAAATTCACGGACTATTAACCCCATTATTTGCATTTGTGCTGTTTTTGTACACACACATTTTTGTTCTTTCGCACTAAAGAGCTTGCATCAATGACTAGAAAAACAATTATAAAAACATCTGAAAAGTTAACTGTGCAATCACCCTCACAAGGAAGACAATGTTGCTGCATTAATATAACTTGTAGCAGTGAAAGATTTTAACTTCTTTCAAATAAGAAGTTTTTTGTTTTCAGGAATTTGGACAAATCTGAACATGATCCTGTTGCTACCAACTGTGTGTAAATCATCACGATAGAGTCTTTTTGTAATGTAAGGCACGACAAATGATACCATCAGGTATGCATTCGATAACAAAGGCTTGACTAAAAAGATCAGAACAGAAAAGGCTCATCTTGTATTAACCAACAACTTTGGATAACTCTAAAATGATTTCATGTCCACTGCAATTTTTTTTCCCTTGAAAACATAATTGTTAGAACTCCATGAATATTGCTGATAAAAATAAAAGCCTCTGCTGCGTTTTACTTATCATCATGAATTCTATACCAATACCACAGTCACACAGACAAATGGTTGAAAAGAGAAAATTAAATGTTATAAGCAATATATTGATCATGGTTTACCTTAGATAAAGACATAAGCCACCCATGAACCACTCCACGAGCCACTAATCTTAAGCATACATTGTAAAAATTACATGTAATCATAGCATGATGCTTCATTTATTTAATCTAAGGAGATAGGTCACATGAATGTAAAGGTGTTTTGCTTTTCTATACAAGTTACATGACTAATTCCCCAAATATCTGCTGATCCTTTGCACAAATACAACACTCCTTTGTCTTTGAATTTCAAAAAGAGGTCATCATCAATAAATGAAACATTTCTGAACAGGATTTGTAGCCCCATACATGCATTGTCTTCTTTTTATCTGAAATTGGGTTGTGAGGGCAACAGGTTCAGGAGGGAATCCCAGACTCTTGTTCTCTTTCACCCGGAGGAACAATATATCCCATCTGGCTTGTGATCCCCAGAACAAGCTGGAGTTTCTCACTGGAGAGAAGGGATTTGTAGTTCAATAAATTGTTAGTTATTGTCCCACTGATTAATAACCCTTTAAATACAACCAAAACAGATTCTAAAAAGAAAGGGTTGAAAAACTTTCTGTATGTTTATGTGATACTGTTAATCTTATGCTATACTGCCAAAACAAAAACAAATATTAGAAAAAGAGGAAACGGTGAGGTGAGGTCATGACTAATTATCTCAGACTCAATTCCAGGAAATGACTCCAGCTTCCTGCCTGTTATTCCCCAGCATCGGGAAGCGTGGTGGCCATTGTTACGTTGACTCAGAACTGCTTAAACAAGGGGAGCCAGTGCCGAATAGAAATATAAAAAAATACATTTTGAAGAATGACCACACAGAGGTGAACATCATTTGTTGTCTGTTTACGCAGCAACATGAGGCCAGCTGGATTTATTAGGTATCACTGTCCTGTACTCAGGACTTTACTTGTGAGTCATCAAGCCCAAGAATAGACACAATTCTGTCATTTAACAAGCAGAGTGGTCACAAATTCTCCTTAAACTTAAACCTTATTTGTCAGTCACGTTTTCCTACTGATGATTGTTCCACAAATACAGACCCCTGATACATTTGTCATGCCTAACTACAAGTCTAAATGTATTTTATTCACATTGTATGCTGCAGACCAACACAAATTAGAACATAATTGCTGGCTGGCGGAACAATTTGTCATAATTTTCAGAATATTTTTTCATTGTATTTCTGTTTGCTTTAATCCAGTTGACCGAGCAATTCCACCACATGAACATGTGATTGTTCAGAGTTGTATCTGAACCACTGCATTTTAAATAAACTGTATGTTTAGCGTTGTTATCCTAGTGTCTAGGATGATAGCCTCACATATACGTATATTTTGAAAGTAGGCAAATTTTTTATATTTTGGTCTCCTTTGACCAAAACACCTTTTTTTCTCCCAATATTGATTTATAGCGCAGCCCTGCCTTAAACTTATCCCTGATCTCTCTGGAGTACAAGATGTTTTCTGGAATCATTTTGCAAAGCTCCAAAGCTCACTTGTAGACGTATGATCAACCTTTCCCTGAGCAACTGAATAACCAAAATAACTTTTTTTTTTTTTTTTTTTTAAATCCAGTTGTATTTTCTTGGTAAAGCATGGTTCTATATAAACAGAAGTGCACAGGACATGTTGATCCATGCCTATCAATCATAGTGATGGAAGGCAAGAAGTAGAGTTTCAGGATTTGCACAATCATTTAAGGTAGAAGTATGTACAACAGCTAGTTTACTGTCTAAATACATGTTCACTATTTAGAAAATATTCCAAATAGACTGAGTTGATGTCAGCTGCCTATTTTTTTTAAATGACTTTCAGTATCAGTTAGTCTCTAGTTCGCTGTTGATGTCAATCACATTTGATCCGCTTTACACTCATATAGTTCTGCTGTAGTGTGTAAACAGGGAGTTTTGCATTCCACGCAGGAAAAGCGGCTGGACATTAATAGGTGGGGCTCCTTCTGCCTCTTTCTTCACCCCAGTTTGATGTTAATCTAATTTAGTAAACGCGTTAAGTTGTAATCTAAAATATATTTTTATTCTAATGCTGTACTTCTCCGCATGTGTTTACTTCGGCTGTGATCTCTCTTTTATGGAAGGATAATTGTTCCGAAGAATGCGCGCAGCTCGCTCTGTCTCACGCCAGTACCTGCGTGGGGCCCCAAGGCATGTTGCTCACTCACCAGTAGCGCTGATAAGTTAAGCGACGACAGTGGATTCTTCACCATGGACTCCAGCTTCTTTAGCCGGCTTTCCACTCTGCTCTCCGCTCCCAGCATGATTACAGTCCACTATGTCCAGTTCAAATGCCGGAAAAAAAAGAGCTAAAAGACTAAAACAAAACACCTGCAGTTTTGTGGGTTGTTTTCTTTTTATATATATATTTCTCTACCAATGGTGGAGGCGCACGCCGATCCGCGGCTCAGCTTCTCATATCATTGCTCCTCTGTACACTAGGGCTTGAGTTGTCAGGTTAATTATTCATCCACAGAAAATAAAACCTCCCGACTTTTTTTCTCTCGTTAATAAAACATTAAGCGAGAGAGAATCCCGATGTCTTGAAGTTCAGAGACGGGATCTTTAGTCACAGATGCGCCCCGTCAGCGTCACAAACCAGGTAGTTGCACTAAAATTACACAGCACCGCAGGGGGGGTTCAACCTGTGTGACACGGTCGCCAATGGTTAACGCAACCGTACAACTTCCGGTTAAGGATTGTTTTACCAAAATAAAAGCAAACAAGAAAGAAAGAAATATACTAAGTGTTTGTATTGGCTAATTGTGTATTGCTATTTATATAAATATCTTATTTTTTTTCAAAGCAATGTTGACAATCCTTGAGTCCAAGAAGCCACTGCAGAGGGCTAAATATTTTGGACATAAAAGTGCTATTTAAATAAAAACTGACTGACACAAATTGAAATATCCTTATTAATTAAATACTAAAACAACTTAACATGTGTGGTGTTTGTAACATGTTACTTGCATCATAAAGGGTGGTTGGTTTGAATCTCAGCCTGAGTCTTTTTGCATGAATTTCTATGGGGTTCCATTTGTGTCAAAAATAAGCAGAAGTCATATGTGTAGATGTTGTTGGTCTATGTCGTTGCTATGTGTTCTTGCTAGGTACTCTGGCTTCTTTGTTGAGTCCAGAAACACAACTGTCAGATTAAATGATTAGTCTGAACACCAAACATTAGACTAAAGTGCTCATATTTGTAAATGCATGGCTATCTGTCCCCTCTCTGTGTGTCGCCCTGTGATGGACTGGTGATCTGTCCAGGTGAACCCTGATCCCTCATTCCTCCCAGCGGCCCTGCAAGCAGAAGAGGGTGCAGACAATGCTGGATAAATAAATAAATTTTGAAAAACAAAATGCTTTTATTTTGAGAAATGTCTTTACATCCGGTTCTCCCGTGGAGGGGATTGGTAGCTTGCTGCAAAGGAATCATCACATTATTTTTACAAGGACTGTAAATTCCTTTTACAAGTTCAATATTCCCTGGCTAATATTCCCTCTCAGAGCCGAGTGATTGTAGCATGTCTTGTATTTATGTTGGGCGGATAGGCGGGATAGAAAAGGCTATACTATATTCCTGGCTTTTGCTCAAAAAAAAAAAAAACGAGGAAGCAAAACTTTTTGACTACACACCTGACATACAGCATGTCGATCTATCACTTGTATCTCTATGATGCTGATAATAATAATAATAATAATAATAATAATAATAATAATAATAATAATAATAATAATAATAAGAAGAAGAAGAAGAAGAAGAAGAAGAAGAAGAAGAAGAAGAAGAAGAAGAAGAAGAAGAAGAAGAAGAAGAAGAAAGAATTTTTTTATTTTTTTTTTCGACTGAAATTAGCCGAGATTCCTGCTGTCTTATCTCATCCATCGGTTTTACTGCCACAGCTCATAGGCTGGAGCAGCTTTCAGTATTTTAGGAATGTTGACTCGCTGCCTTTCAGACACGTTGGCACTAAGAATAGATATTTACAGGGTCCCTGGTGCGTCACTGTCACAATATAGTTATTTCTTTTATGCGCGTGTTTGATGATTTCATAATGTAAATTATAATAATGTAGAACTTCAAACGGGACCAGAATTGGAAAAAAAAAAAAAGTTAAAAAAAAAAAAAAAAAAAAAGAGGAAGAAAATAAAAAAAACATACCATAAACGTGTCATTGTTCATAGAATAACATTTATTTCTTTTTAATTTTACAAAGAGATCGCAATCAAGGATCTTGGATATATAATATTTATTTAATACAAACAATCTGACAGTTTCATTCCAGACTGAAGGCTAAATGTGTGTCAAGTGGAGGTCAGACAGTACCTATTGGCCAGGCTACAAAAGCAACAAACTTTTGTTTTCTTGTGAAATTCCAATAATTAATAAAAAGACGTAAATGAATAATGACAATTGTGATTGTAAATAATTTGGCTTGTGCTATTAAATTGGGCACGCAGTTGTTGACAGTGCAGCTGTTTATCAGGAGTGATGTCACCACTGACTCACAGAGGTTGTTGACAAAGTTTCCTTATTGGCTGAGGATGAATCCACCATTATGTCATGACCTGAAGAATATAGGTGACATTGAATTAACAGAACAAAAGAAAAGTGCTGCAATTGCATGAGTAAGCATACACTGAATTTTAGAATTGAAGCCCACAAAGTCTTTGGGACAAACTGTCACCTCAGCCTCCATATTTTATTTTATTTTTTTTCATCTCTGAGGTGTTCTTTTTCTAATGATGTTTGACCTGTAATCAGCTTTGTTAGCTCTGCTTCAGAAAGAATCCCCACACCATGACCCTTCCACCACTATATTCCACTGAATGAATGGTGAATTCAAAGTAAGGGGTAGTGTATTTTTCTTTCAACCATATTTTACTTGCAAATTAATTTAATGTATTCCTTCCACTTTTTGCAATTGACATTTTTGCACAATTGGCAAAAATGTCAATTTCTACAAGTGCAAAGCTGATAGAGACTTATAGCAAAAGACTTACAGCAGCAGTTTCAACAAAATATGGTTATTTTACTTTCAATCACATGCATGCACCAGGTCTGTGCTGGTATGGCAAAATATGGAGGAGCTCAAAGGGAGTGAATTGCCCAATGTATATTATGAGTAAAGATAACCTTGATGGCAGTATTTAGTATCAAAGAGAAAATAATAGCAAAATGTCTGTATTTGGCATTTGATATAAAATATCAATGAGTAAATTTTTGTAACTAATGACTTTATGCAAACTGCATTCTAGTTTTCATGTGTACTCAGGTGCAAAGTTTAAAAAAGGCAAACACTGCCCTCTAGTGGGCATTTATCATAATAATAACGTGAAAGGGCACAAAATTGTTTCGGCACTCACAAAATATATTCAAATAAAAATACAACAGAAAACAATGCATCAAATGAAACTTTACCTATGCTTCTTCCATAAGTTAATATAACGTCAAATTGTACCTTTTAATTGCAAAAATGAAGTGTTGACATTACTCAAAGCTATGTGTCTGAACGCATGTGTCCTCAACTGTGGCAACTGTAATACTGATCACTGTTTGCTACAGCATTTGATGCTTTCGAGTGTAATACCTCATCTGGTAATATTACAAAGCTGATCTTTCTTTACAGAATTGTCAGAAAAGAGCAAAAATATTGAAATCAAATACCCTGTCAGGAGGCTGCAAGCATGCATGGCACCCAGTGCTATAAGTCGATCTGATTTTGTAGATCAGAAGGGGAAATAGTGACCAGTGTGTGCCATCTTTGTCTAGACAATCAGGAACCTTAGATTACCAAAGCTACAGTGCACTGGTGAGCGCATCCTCATATACCTTCAAAGTTTAGCTTTCCTCGGAAAATCTTTGGCCTGACTTTCCCAAAACTTGGAGAAACTTGCCTGCGGATGTAGTATTCATCTCACTAGATTTCTCTCCTTTCTCAGAAGAAGTGAGAAGGCTGGCAAATCTCAGGCAATCACTTGCAAGAGGATAAAATCTCAGAACCGAGTGAGTGTAGCATGTCTTGTATTTATGTTGGGCGGATAGGCGGAATAGAAAAGGCTATACTATATTCCTGGCTTTTGCTCAAAAAAATAAAAAGAGGAAGAAAAACCCTGCTCCTGAAGTTTGAGCCCCGATCGGCCAGGTAACTCAAAACCTGGAGTGGGGAGTTAGCGTGGGATATGAGGAGAGAAACAATGTGGCTCTTTGTGCAAGCCGGGCAGAGAAAACAAACCGTTTCCCCTGGAAAGAGATCATGTTCAGGCTCCATCTGAGAAGACCACACAAGGCTGATCAGAGCGCTGTCTGCTGAGTGGAGGAAGGCGAGGAGGAGGAGGAGGAGCGCATCTGGGCAGCCACACTAACTTGTGCATATATAAACGCTTGAGGGCAATGTCAGACAGGACGAGGATCTGAGGACCTCCCTTTCAAACTCTCAGTCAGCTCAATACAACACACAACCCAGTGATACTTTTTGGTCCAAGGGGGAAAAAAAACGTGTGACTGAGTTGTGTGTTCTTCCACGTTGTTGATTTGTGATGACTCGGCCATCTGGACTGCTTCCTGGGTTGGCACCCTGCTGGTCTGACGGGCTGAGGGACAGGCAGGCAGGCAGGAGGGTGTTCATTCTGGTGTTGTCCACACAACGGCGTGGCGCTGAATCTGGCACTGCTGGACAACGTCAAACAGGGAGTCTGTTCATTTGGACAGGATGAAAGACGTTTGAAAAAGAGGAGAAAGAGGAAAAAGAACAAAGAAATGTTACATTTCATTTCTGCCATATCTTAAAACAAGATCTACAGCTCTGGACGCTCATTCCCTAATCCACCCATTCCACATAAACACTTCGAATGAGGCTTTTAGTCATGTCAACACTCAGATAACTGCTGCACAGGGTGCAATCAAACCAAAAACATCTGGCCTATTTTCTCTTTTGCACACTTTAATTCAAACACATATTAAAGTCAAACACACACATACATGTAAGGACCAAAGCAGGACTCTGTACTTGCTCTGTCCCATTGCGTTTTAGTTTCAAACGCTCAGTGAATACCCATGTGGTGGAATCAGGTTACACGGAGCTATAAAATATCCCAAATAAAGGCAAAGAAAAATGAGACAAAAAGGAAAAAAAAAACTGGCTTGCTCCTGAGGTAAAATCCTCCAGTTGGCTGCTGACTTTGTCAGAGTGGGTGTTTGTTTAAAATGAATTTTTACAGTTGGGACAATAGAGCAGCTCAGCTCAGACGACAGAGGTGGCAAACTAAAGTCATCCAAAGACAGCAGCCAGATTCTGTTACAGACAACGAAAGAGCATAAATCTGTTTGATCATGACTAAGGCATTGCTATTTCAAATATAATAGTTAGTATACAACGTCTTGTTGAAGTATTTATGCACTTTGAACTTTTCCACATTTGGTCACATTATAACCATAACCTTCAATGTCATTTATTGCAGTTTTGTGTAATAGATCAAAACAAAGTGGTGGACAATTTTCAAATGCAAGGGAAATAATGCCAAATAAAATTTATTTTCTTCCAAAATCTCCTTGTAATAAGCTTCACCCATCAACTCTGATCAGCTTCATTCTCCCTGTGGAAGGAAAAGCCTCCCTGCAGTATGATGCTGCCACCATCATGGTTCATTGTGGGAATGGAGTGATGTGCAGTGTTAGTTTTCTTCATGCAATGTTTTGCATGTAAGCCAAAACCAAAAAGGTTAGCAATGTTCCATCCCCACAGCATGCTGTTGCCACAACTATAATTGAATACAGTAATTACTGTACACATTGCTAGTTTTCAACCATATTTTTATTTGTACAAAAATTGAAAACCATGCATCCCTTTTTTCCTTTAATTTCTTTCATTTTAATTTTGCTTTTGTCTACCAAAGAAAATCTCAGAGAAGTGTAATGAAGTTTGTAGCTGTAAGGAGTAGGAATACTTTTGCAAGATAGTGATTTGGTAAAAATGCAAAAGGAAACTAATTGAGTGAAAACTTTTCTGCTACACAGAGTCAGTCAAACATCTGCAATCCAAGATACGGATTTAGATAAATTTTCCAATCTCTATTTAGCAGCTGTCAGATTTAAACACAATCACTAACGTGACCCCTGGCCTTTGGAAAGGGATATGAAGTGAAAAACAGGCGGGTTGAAATCTAAGCCATCTCTGTAATATCAGTGGATTAATCTCAGCACATACAGTAAACCAGAAACATGATCTTGTTATGGTAAGATACCACAAGTGAGGATGATGGGTAATGTTACTGCCATTTGGACTAGGCGAGTGAAATCAAGAAGTGCTTTTGATTGGTCCAAAGAGAAAAAGCTCCCCTGCTGCATTCTAACAAAACAATGCCAGCATGATATCAGTGTCACTTCATAGTTTACAGTTAAAGGGACAGTTCTAGACTATTGAAGCAAGGTTTTGTTGAGCGTAAAGCAGAAGCTTTAGTCCAGACAATGGACGTTTACTGTCTGAGTAGAGCCAAGATCAAAATGAATCTCAACCAGTAAAAGCAACTCCAAAATCAAAAATGTCATTGTGGTATTTGCAAATGCTATTTTATAACTCTCTGAACCATAATCACTGAGCATTGAGCAGTTATCTACACTGAGGTCAATGACTATTTACATGATAAATGGGGGTAGATTAGATCTAAGATCTAATGCCGTACATTTCTCTATGACTATTGCTCTCACCAAAAACACTGCAATGACAAGATATTCCCTTGTCATTGCATGGAGGATCACTGGTTCCACTGCAGCTTCAATCTTTATTTCCTATCCACATTTTGTGTAAGCAACTAATGCAAATATGACAATGGTTTAAAAGTTCATAAAATCATGTTCGCACAAAACTTTTATTAAGATTAGAGTTGTATCAGAAGGCTGCCATCACCTTAATCTGTCACTTAATGTTATCTTCAGCTTTCAAGACCAGCAATGAATTTATGCTAAATGAAGATGTGAAGAATTATCTATCAAATGGAGAGCTATATTTTAACTAAGCCATACTTTAAGTATAATATAATATTCTGAAATAAGTGTGACTTATTTCAAAAACTGCTTTGGGTAAGCAGTTGCAATCAACTCATAACATTTTGATAAGTTGCCAACTGGTCCTGATGAGGGCATGAAGTTGTTTAATTAAAAAACAGAATATTTTCTTTCTATCTTCAACAGACTCATATTCACCAGGAAATCCAGGCCTATAATGCAGGCAGTCATGCAAACAAAGCATTGTGACTGTCAGGTTGTGGTGAAGTGATTGCCTTTCAAAGTCACTCTCACTGCTTCTGCCCTCCACCTCCTCTCCCTGCTGTAACCTTAGCTCACATAAAGGTGCCAGGTTACCGGGATTCTCTCTGGTTGGCGCCATACTGTTTAGTGACCATGTGCACACTGTGAGACCAGTGATTAATCTTGCACTGTGTATGTGTGAATCTCCATACAAACACCTTTTTACACTTTACATTGTTATTAAACCATTACTGGAAATATCAAGCAGTTAACAAGCGATGCCGTTCATTGCACAAAATTTTCCTAAACTGGCTCTGACCTGTGACCAACATGTCAAATACTAGAAAAAGAAATTTTTAGTCTCTATTAATTGAATGGATTTAAACTTTGAACTTGTAGCACATTCAGGTTGTGAATGCACCAGCCAAGAGCATAAACTTTAAGTTTAATATAAACCAGATAAATGTTAGTGCTAGTGACATGCTTTGATGTACAAACTGGGACAAGAACCCCTTCTTTTTCCATTTGATCCAAAACCACTACTCTATTTAAAAAAACAACAACAAAAAACTTTGATTTATTGTGTTTTAGTTCTTATAAAGTCTTAACGGAAATTGACTCATGAATATGGATATCAGTAACTGCTAAGAAATTGCTGATCCATATAACTGTACAGTTAGTGGGCTGAGTCATAATACCACAAAGATATGAAGTGATGCTTAAAGTAATAATTGCTATACGTTCCACATCATATTCCAGTAAAGTTACTCACCTTGGTTCTCTATTTATTCTGATCTCGGATCCTCAGGCATCGCCTCTTCAGGGCTGGCTCCATCTCCACTGCATTGGGCATGTTGGTAGGACTCCGTAAGCTACCCTTGTCCCTGAGTTTGGGCAAGAGTAATGGGGATGTGGTCCCACCTGTCTTTGGTGCTGTGGGCAGGGCATAAGCGTGGTCCTCATCTGGAACGTGGGAATCTTCCCCTGCACCCCCACTGGTTGTTAAGGGCCCTTCTAACTGACCAACTGTACCTTCGACTAGCACTGGGCTAACAACAGAACACTTGTTTTCTTTGATAGCTTCAAGTTCATTGAGTGAAGAATCTTGGGGTGTCACTGGTATTCTTTGGGATAAGGAAGAGTCCAAACTCGTGGGTGTGGATGATGTACCATTTTGAGGATGGTTCTGAGTAGACGACTTGACATTGTGTGTCATGGGACTGGATGGGCTGTTAGAAGATGGAGTGAGGGAATCCGATTGCTGGAAGTCATTTGAAGGTGACTGTGGCAGAGTAATGTTCGGTCTGATGATATTGTGGAACCCTGGTCTATTAAACTGGCCAGGTCCTGATTCTCCCAGTGCTGCCAGATCCACCATCCCATTGGCACTGGGCTCTAACTTCACTTGGGTCCTCTGGAGAACCCTTTGGATGACTTGTCGCTCTGTCTGCTGATGTATAGTTTTATAGTCTGTCAGTCCCTCAGAGATTTTGGTTGGGCAGGACAATTCATTACACTGTGCTCTGGGGGAGAGTGGTTTAGTTTGAGGTGTGGCTAATGGGGACAAAAATTGCCTTTCTGATTTAACCCAATCTATGTCCTTTGAGCTGAGTTCATTTGTTGAAGTGAAGGTTTGAGAAAAGTTCCCCCCCAGTTTGTTTGCCTCCACTCTACTAGCCTCTTCAGGGATATCTGGAGACACGGACCTAGTAGTCCTGGATCTAGCCCTCTCTACCCCTTCTGGTACAGGCTGGATAACTCCACCATGATTTGGCGTTTCAAGGGCTGCTTTAGGAGGGACTGGAATTGGAATTGGAATAGGTATAGGGACAGGTAAGGGAACAATAATAGGATAAGGAACCAGGACTGTGGGTTGGGGTAAAAGAGGACTAAAAGAGGGAATACCATAGTTCATTATTGGAGGCACTGGGACAGGTCCTCTTGGCATTAGGTTTAGAGGAGGTGAGTGTAAGCCAGGGAAATAGGCACCAGGAAAAGGGTGCACAAGTCCTGAGGGATTTATTGAAGAAGAGGTAGGGGGCTGCAAAAGAGGAGAGTGAGGAGGTCTGTGGATAGGGCTGGAAGGAGGACCTGCATGCCTGGGAGGATTGGCCAGGGGACTCTTTAGACCCTGCGCATGAAGCGGGGGCCTGATGAAGGGTATGGGGATTTGAGGTAATGGCTTTTGATCCAGAGATGGACGAGGAGGAGGAAGAGGAGCTGGGTGAGCTGTGACATCCATAGTAGGTATGGATGGCTGAATGGATCTCTCCAGGTTCTTAAGGCCTGAAACTGAGACCCTTGAAGAGGAAGAAGAAGATGATGTTTCTAAGGATGACAAACACGTTGATTCCACCGGTCCATGAATTAGGACTGATCCTTTGGGAGAGAGATTTCGATTGCGTGCATCCCCCGTACTGATGGTGCTGCTGTTCCAAGACTCAGGAGTAAGTAGCTTTTGCCCTGGTACACTGCCATCCACTCTCCCATCCTGACTGGTTCTGTTTGGGCTGGAGCTGGTGCTGGTTAGGGCTGCACGAGCTTCTCGGTAGAAGACATCCATCTTGTACTGGTTGAGACATTTGATGCTGCAGAACTGAAGCCGTTCCTCACCAGATCCAAAGTCCAGGTACTCCTTTGTGTGACGAACATGCTTGCACCAGTCACAAACCTGTGGTACAGGCGAGAGAGACTGCGGGGGGTCAATGAAGGATCACATTCTTGCTTCAAACTTATCTAAACATACAGAAACAGGAAGGAAATGGGCTCTTCTGGTGTATCTGAATGATACATTTTATACCTATAAATAATTTCTAAAGAATAATAAAGAAAACACTAATAATTTTCTCTTACTCTGACATTAGTGTTTATCTTTAACACTAATCTGGGTGAGTCCTCAGGATGGGGGCGCTGAGGGGATGTCTCGACATGGAGGTCTTCATCTCTGGCCTAACAAGGAGAAACCACAAAGTGACAAACACTGATAAACAAACCACTATTAGGCACACTAAAAGTATCTTCAAAGATTACACTGGAATCGTTGTGTGATAATAACATATTACTTGATGTTCCTCTTTATGAAGCATCAAGGTCAAAATACAAAGGTCAATAAAAAAGTTCAAGTTTCATGCTACTTATTTTGGTGGTACCTATTGCCATTGATGCAGTGCTTTATTTTTCCTTCCCGTGACAGAATTAATATAAGGAAATTCCTTCTGATTCATGTAAGATGATCTGCAGAGGATCTGAGTGCTCCCCCCATCTCTGTGACCCAATGAGTCGTGTTGAGTTACGAAATATGAGGCAGCTGAAGGTATGGTATGCACTGAAAGTGGACACCTCGCCCCAGGCCTTCTGGCCTTCCTCTCAGACAAGCAGCAACAAGCCAACAGAAGTGCTTTCCTCCCCTGCCACAAAAAAAACTAGACAGCTTGTTGTGCACACTCTGCTCAGATTTACTATGTGTCTCTCTGTTGTTTAAAAAACCCAAAAAAACAAGAAAGATGAAACACCACACATCGATATGTTATCCTGAATATTTAAATATCAGGAGATCTTGTTGCAGTGGAAAGGGAAAAACCATGGCTATGTGCATCGGAGTGTTTCTCTACAGTTGTAGCTTTTCTGCCCTCCAGACCAAAGCCACTTAATGGCCGGCCCCTTTTGCATTAACTTGAAACTGATCCTACGTGTCCTGTGCAAAGTTTGACCTCCCTCCTTCCACTCCTTAAATGGATCCTTTAAATAAACCAATCACTTCTGACCTTTAAAGATTGAAAGAATTTGTTGTTGAAAGTCTTTGAACCTGCAAGAAGACACATGATGCTTAAATTCACTCTGCCACAGATTTATGTGTTTGTGTAGGCACCTGACTGTTTGTGGCTATGCTATACATGTATGTATTTAAGTCATTAATAATCACATAGATCTAAAGGTTAATTGTTGTACTCCATCACCAACCTTGTTGCGCTTGAAGTAAGCCCGTCTACAGGCAGCAAAACACTTCTCACTGCAGAAGCTCTTGAGCTCTGAGCCCATACACAGCGAGTAGCGCTTTACTCCCTCCTTCTGGCACCAAACGCAGACTATTTGCACGTTCTGTACATCTTCCACTGCAGAGGGATGTAAAAAACCAAAGAAAGCAGGGTAATCATTGCGGAGAATTTGCAGAGATATTTTTTTGCATAATTCTGTGCAAAAATCGCATGCATTGCTTCAAATCTGCACAGGTGGAGCAATGAAAACAATTTAATTTCCTCAGAGCTTATTAAACAGCTAAACAACTTAGACATGGAGTAGAATCTCAAACCATTTACTTAAAACTGGATGTGCTCCAAAGCGTCCAGCCAATGCATCCTGTAATAAATTAAATGAAGGTGTCTCGGGCTTGTATTTGATCAGAGTATAGATATCCTATTACATCTGCGTTCACCTTATTGCCAGCTGGGATTCAAGCATGTTTGTTGTAGTGAGGAACCACATAGACAGTGAAATTCTGTTTTGACCAAACTATCTAGCAATCATTGATTGATAATGAACATGTCAGCATTATTTCAGTCTACTCACATCTATGAAAAGTGAGTATGATAACTCATATATCTAAGTAGTGAAAAAGCATGTAGGGAACGGAAAGAAATACTTTTCTCTCATAGATCTTTTCAAATTAAAATCCAATTTTGCCTCATATGTTTCTTTAGCGGGTAAATTGGTAGTCACAAGAAAAGTTCTCCACAAGAATGTTGCTAGTCCACATTTATAACAAAAATTATATTGATTTAGGTAATAAAATGTTCTTCTAATATTCCTAGAGATACTGACTGCAATTGGGCTATTTATTAGCCTCTGACCTGTGATTAGCCACTCATAAACACAAAACCACAATCTTTTACAGGTCAGTGAAGGCACCATGCTCAAGCGGTACCAGTTCATGCTTACAGCACCCTTCAGTGTGTCCAGGTGTCCCGCGACAGCTCAGTTCGCACCTTCACTGAGGAAGGTGGGTAGCAAAAACTGACACAGTATTGACTGCAGTAGATTACAGGCAGACTGTGTTACAGCTATCTTGTTGAATTTTCAGATCCTGTTTGGGAACATAGCAGATTTCTATCTACAAATTTGCAAACTCCTTTACAAGCAAACAAAAAAAATACGAAAAAAATCCATTGCACATCAAACTAATATGATACCCACCAAATATTAACTTAGGTTTCTCTCACACCAATTCTATTACTTTACATGTTTTGAATTTTCACAGTTCATCAACATTATATTACTACAACCAATGAAGACTGTCATGAATTCAGAAGGAGGTCCAGAGATCCACAGAGAAAGAAGCTGCTGACCAGAACTGGGAACTTTTATTTTTTACCAGGCAGCCAGAGACTCAAAATGTTATCTTTTTTAAACCCCTTAACAGTCATGATGGCACTAGAGTCCTCATGAACCATTGGACAACATGTAAGTGTTTTTGGGGCGACCATTAAGGGGGGTAAATGGTGTATGCATCATACTCCAGCACTAATAGTTTCTGCTAATAACTCCTTTGGTCTGGATGCTGTTACTGAAGGAAGAACACTAAAGGTTAGCTGTTTTGAGCATCTGGGAGGCACAAAGGATCTAAGAAGTTACTTAAAAGGAAAAGGCAAGTCAGTATTTCCTTCAGGTTGCTACACCAGAGTACAAGACTGGTAGTTGCTTGTCAGTTTGCTCTTTAATGGGTTCACACTTTCACTTGTTTTTACCTTGAGTCTTCTTGCTCAAAAAGAAGCTGTCTGCTACAGGTATTTTAAGGAATTATCCTGCAGACTGTTGTTTACTGTTAGTTATGCTGACTATCATGCTAATTTCAGATATGAAATATAGGACGTAAATGAAAGTTAAAAATGTTCATTTCAAATGATGCTGTCCTTTTTGTAATTTAGCTATGCTCTGTTTAGAGTGATCACTCTGTCTCTCTCACACAGTGTGACATCTCTCCTGCTCATAATACTAATAATGTATTATGCTTCACATCAGGAATCAGGAAGGCTAAACAACATTTTATGAATATTGGCAACTTGTGTGCAACATATTACAAAGAAACTGGACTCAGTTCAAATCTGTATCGGAAATTTCTGATAGGTGCATTTCCAGATAATCGCAAGGTTTGTTAGTATTTCACCAGAAATAGCCACTTTAGTGTTAAGGACCTTTTACCCAGTGATAAGCACCGTGTAACTGAAGGATAAACACACATGTCATGTAACTGCAGCAGCTCCTCACTTTCTCCAGAGCTTCAGTTACTGCTCAGGAAAGAACTGAAACTAATACCTGTTCCATCACTTGCAGCTGATCTTACACTCTGGCCTCTCAGGACATACAGTAAATATCATGGATTATCAGTTCTGATGCGCTATGCTTGTAAACCAAAGACATATTTTAATGTGAGGCTTAGCAGAGGCCACTTAGTTCTTGATAGCTAGAGAAGACCTCTCGTACCTGCTGAAGGTTTTATGAGGGGAACGATGACAGGGGCATTCTTGTGCTCCTTCGGGGTGGTCAGGATTGAGCTTGTTGAGGAAGAAGATTGAGAGGAGGAAGGGACACTGGAGAGGTCCCTCTCTCCACTCTTCATGGCCAGGACTGAGTGGCTGACTTTGGCATCCAGGTTTTTGGGTTTTGGCAACGAGTTTTCTGGGAACGGACAAAAAGATAAAAAAAAACCAAACAAAAACAAAACTGTAACAGGAATCCAGCTTTGTAAAACAATTCAACAACGTACTTTACGGGACACGATAATAACTTCTGCACAAACAACAGGCACATCTGGTTGAATGTAACTTGAGGACTTGCAGCCACAGGAGACGATGTCTTGCAGTGACTCAATGTCTGTATTAAAACCTGCTGAACCTGTTAGTTGGTGTAATGCTGCTCTAAACAGTGACCTGTCATCACCTGCCCCCCCCCCATACCTTTTAGCACAGACACATGCTGCCGCCTCTCCCTGTAGTTTCTGATCTCATTGGCCTCAGACTCTCGAAGGTCCACCTTGTCGTAGCCGTACCATCCCAGGAGCTCATTCATGGTGCTTTCAGCAAACGTCTGCCAGAAATAAGGAGCAACAGAAGTCAGAACTCCAACTTATGTCAAGCAAAGCAATAGGAAATTGTGAACGTGCATCTTGGGGTTATTACTGGAAGTTTTCATCGTATATGGTAAACATAATCAAAGCTTCTCAGTCTGAGACAAAGTGAAGGATTCTTTCTGAGCCACGGGCCTGTTGGGAGAAATGAATAGGGGCACAGTGGAGTACAGTGTGACTCTTTTTCCATGATGTATTCAAGTTGTTTACTCTTGCTTAATCTGAGACGGAAAGGTTTACAACCCAACACCAGTGTGAAATCTATGAATCATCCTTTGTTTATCCCTTTTAATTGGAAAAAAGAAGGAGAGAGGAATATTATTCTGAAAAATGTAGATGTGTGACATCAACTTTTTTATTATTATTATTATTATTATTATTATTATTATTATTATTATTATTATTATTATTATTATTATTATGACCAGATGAAAAAATATATACTAAGGTCTTTCTCTTTATCCACCCACCTCTCTCTGTGGCGTTAGAGGAACCCGATTGGAGAAGAAACCTGATCCGGAACGGGCAGAAATCAGAGCGGGACACCCAACACCACCGAGTGGTCCCACGGTTCTCGGAAATGCCCCGCTCCTCTCTTCTCTCCTCTTCTCTTTCTAACGTCCACAAGTCCTTCTCTCCTCCTCCAGCTTTCCCCAAACTCTGCCCTCGTTTCTTTTCATTTTTTTCTTCCTCCCATCCAACCCCCCCCCCCCCCTCCCCAGCTTCTCCACCCCTGCCCTGTCCTCCTCTCCACATCCCGGCACCTTCCAGGCCTGACACCCGACACGGCGCTGCCTCTCGGGTTTCACCCCCTTTTCCAACACAGCCAGTGTGCTGTGGTGTTGCAGCGCTTGTAGTACTGACTGCACATTCTTTCCTCGCTCCGACCTCCGCAACCCGGGGCCTCCGACAGAAATGGATCTCTCCCTATTTGCTTGCTCACTTTCTTGCTCTGTCTGTTCTGGGAGAGAAGGTGTGCGTGTGTGTGCATGAGTGTGGGTGGGTGAGTGAGTGGAAGCGGCCGTATCATATCCCGCTAAATATGCCTAACGATGATTAAAGTCAAGGATCCGGTGTCTTGTGCCTGCGAATCGGGCTCTGACGTGGAGGCAGCGGGGTCCGAAGTGGTGCTGAAACAGATGCGTTACAAAGAAAACACCGGGGCAGACCTCAGTTGAACTAGAAATCAGTTTCTCTCACTGTTTGGGCCTTCTTCCATCTGCGTATCCCGGTGTCACTTTCTCTTTTCTCCTGTTTTTTTATTTTTTATTTTTTTTAAGAGCTTTTTCTTTTCCCTCCTCCTTATCCACCCACTGCACTTCCCACAATGTTGTTTTTGTTTCTTTTTGGCAGTTTGGACAAACATCTGCTTTGTGAGAGTGACAAGCCATATCCCAAACCCAAACCACGGAGAGAGAGAAAGAAAGAGAGAGAAAGAGAGAGAGAGGGAGAGAGCTACAAGCCAAAGGCAACAAACTGGGCCGACCCAGAGATCCAGCCCAGGCAGGCTTACATCAAGCCAGGGGGATAGTGTTTCAAGTGTTTTGATTAAAATTAGTTAAGATGAAACAAAACACCTCCTGTGGATATCAAACGCTGCAATCCAAACCACTTACACACAAAAACAGCGGATTTTTTTCCTCTAAAGAAGGCCCCTTCTTCCCCTCATCTTCCCCAGGAAGACGTGTTGTCTTTTTTGATTTCCTCGCTACGGCTTCAAGGATCCTCAAATATCATTTTAACAGCAGAGTCAAGAGTCTCAAATAGCCTGTGTCCAAACCCAAACAAAGCACACAATCCACGGATTGGTTTCCATGCAATGGGCTCATAATGGTGGGAGGGAATCGTGTCTGTTACTGTGATTTAACCAAGGACCCTGATGAGGGATTCTGAACAGTTTGTGAGAGTTTTATTTACTATGCGTGTTTGCATTCTTTACAGTTGTGCGGCAGATCTGCAGAGTTTTCCCAGTACGCGGCTAGAGCAGGCTATTTAAGGAATATAAAAGCCCTCCCCTCTCTTTCTCATGAGCCTCTGTGGTGCGGCGATTGAGCGCACCGCAGGGAGCGGGGAAGAAGTGACGCACATCTGGATCTGCTCTGGACATTGGAGAGTGCGCGTCCGGCCACAGCTGGCCCACCATGGCGTCACTAGAAGACCAAGTGTCAGCCTGTTCTTTCCTTTGAAATTCTAATATTATTTAATCAAAAAGTCAACATCTGGGCGACAAATTTCATTCATATAAAAAAAAGTATATATATTTTTCTTAAATGCAATTGTTGTCCTCTAAAATTGAAAAGCGGAATGCTTTTTCTAAAATTACTAACAACAAAAATATGATGATTTTGTTTTTTTATTATAATAAAAAAAAAAAAGAGGGAATGAGCGTCAATGTCGGGGATTTTTCCAAACACTGATTTGTGCGCACTTTGCGCGCAAAGAATTGTTCCAAATCTGTCCTCCTACCTTCATCTCCTGGTTGATTTCCCTCTTCACTGGGTGCGCTGGTTTCCTGCTGCGTTTATTTTCCGGAGGTCTGCCTTTCTCCATCTCTGGCATACTGTAGTCCCGCTCAGGCTGGATCCGACCCGGATCGGTGACTCGAGTGTCAGCTGAGGGGAAGTTTTCGCGGAGTCGCGCAGAGTCACAGGGGGAATTCGTCAATCCCGGTGACAGTGGCTGTCATTCCCCGGACGCCTGAGTCTCTCGTTTAGGGCTCCGCTCCATTCGGGTAACACTGAACATGCGTGTGTAGTCCCCTCTTTGGAGGCTCCGCTGTTTAACAATCCCCTCGCTCTCTTCTCTCTCCACTGCTACCAAGCTCTAGCTGATGCACAACATGCGTCTTCCTGTTAAAACTTTCAAAATAGACTCCTTCTGCACACGACAGGTGAATCCACAGCGGGAAAACCCAAAGTTTTAAATTCATTAATATCGTATTCACTGTGACATTTTAAGATTAAACGAAACTCTCGAGCAGTTTAAGAATTTGAATGAAGACGCATCATATTTTAGGATTTAAATCCTATGACTTTTAGGTCTTTTGAATGTCAGTGGGAGCATCTTTTGAATTATAAAGCATTTTTATTCTACGTTTCAAAAGGTGCATTATTTTCGTTCCAATGTTGCAGCTATGCACTGCTTGGTAAATTATTGCATAATTGTGAATTGAAAGGTTATATTTTAATTCAATTTTATTTTGCAAATAAAAAGCTGAAAAGTGCGGCTTGCATTTCCATTCAATCTCCCTGAATCATTTGCTGGAAACAGTTTGCACTTTTAAAGTGTAATTTTTGCTAAATGCTTAAACCTCAATCAATTTTTATTGTTTCACAATCAGATTAAGTTTCGATTTCTGACTGGTTCATTGCAAAAAAAAAAAAAAAAAAAAAAAAAAAAAAAGGGTAATTTTTTTTTATCATAACAATAAAATTTTGATTAATTAAAAAATCAAAAACGATGAGAAGAAAACCCAATA
>CAEFZX010012537.1:0-90942 GCA_903066825.1 Alfaro cultratus | reverse complement strand
ACAACATAACAAAATATCCACCAGGGGGTGCTCTAGTGCAGTTTTCAACCTTGCTGGTCCAGCTTAACTTACAAAAGGCAGCACAATCAGTTTGAGCCGCAAGCCGACATCTTGATTGCTAACTAGCTGCTAGCATACGTTTGCTAGCTAGTTAAGCTTTTTGCGGCCCAGCTGCATTCTGTCCCAAAAATCTGCAGGGGGTTCAGACTGTGGAGATCGTTGCAAAATATGCAATTTTCTTCTCTAAATTTCTGTTGTGGTTCAGGTCTTAAATTTCATTCATAATGGTCTTCAAAAAGTATTAAATTTGATTTGGTCAAACTTACAGAAACCCTGATGAAGATGGCTTTTTTTTGGTAAATGTTGAACTTCAAAGTTTTGTTGAGGTTGTGAAATGATTCCTGTTTCTCTCTCCGCTCTGAGCAGGGCTTTGTGGAGGCGACTGAGAAAATGAAGTCCCAGTCTAAAGAGCTGAAGGAGGCCCATAGCCAGAGGAAGCTGGCAATGCAGGAGTTTTCTGAGCTCAATGAGAAGCTGACAGAGTTCAGGTAGAACCCTGCACGCTTGTGTTTTCCTGGACTTATTGTACTGCCTGGAAGTGTTTTTTTTTTTCCCCTGTGCACAAAACCAGCAACCTTTAGATTTGAACTGTCCTGGCAGGTCTGCAAAGCAGCGCCTGGTTCGCCAGCTGCGAGACAAAGAGGAAGAGATGGAGAGCCAGAATCAGAGGGTGGAGGCTCTCCGCCTTGAGGTGCGAAAGGCTGAGAGGGCCAAGAAGGAGGTAGAGTAGATTCCCTGTGATTGGTAGCAACTCCTTTCTCTGTCTGCACCTGCTGGTCGGTAAACACTTCAACCTCCGGTTAGCCTTCCACTTTTACTGCCCTTCCTCAGATACTTCGCGTGGCTTTGTTTTACTCTTTAGTTTCACTCCCAAGTCCCGACACCATCCATAGTTAGAAAAGCAGGAGAATATAGTCACCAAATAAAAACATATATATTTCATTTTCTGTGTAGCATTGTTAAAGATGTTTAGTTGTTCATGTTTTCTCACATGTCTCTAAGTTAGTGTTGTTTTCTCTCAAGGTTCCTAAATGGTCTGGAAAGAATGTGGAATTAAAGTATTTTCTAAGATTGGGGATGTATGGAAAAAGAAAATGAAGCATAAAAAATGTATTTCCAGATGTGCGTTTCCACCTATCCATCCATCTGTCCATCCGTTTATCCAAACTGCGCTTAAAGGGGCAGTATTATGTAAAATCAACTGGTTTGAGCTTTACATCATATTGTCATTCCCTCATCTAAAACTGTACATGGAGTGTTGCCTTGATTCTTTCATGTATGTTTGAGAAATCCTCAAACAAACATCCTTTAATCTCCCATGGCAACCATTCAGCTGTGCAAACCGTCTGGGTGGACCTTGCCCCTGATTCGAGGGAAAAGCTATTCCTTGGAGCTGCAGTTTCCAAGCTTGTCCAATCAGTTCCTTCAGACTAGCCCGCAGCAATTAGCAAACACCTGGTGGAACTGAGTATCTGCTGAGCTACTTCTCAGTGAAACACTGGAAAAAATGTTGAGCAGTTAATAGTGGAGCCATATTGTGATGATTTCCTGCAGGTGGAGTTTCAGAAAGAGTAGGAGCTTCTTAAAGAGGCAGAGGCCCAATTTAAGGCGTTAAATTACAAAATCAAAGTTCTTTTAAGTCATATTTTATATACCGTATGTCATTATATATCGTATATCAAATTTTTTATAATAACTGAACGTTTCACAGTTACTAGATAGTTCTATAAAATGGCACTATGCTCCTGGAAAACACATAGTACTGCCCCTTTAAGGAATTACTTTTAATGGTAAATGTGTAGGAATCATGTTCAGGAAGTCATATCAGGTGAATGTTGGTCTCCAATCAGTCCGCGTTTGTCCTTCACCAGATGGAGGTTCAGGCTGAGGAGCAAGCCGCCGAGGCTCAGAAAGAGAAGAAGCTGAGAGAGCGCAACGAGCAGTACAGCCGCCAGCTGGAGGAGGAACTGGAAGGACTTAAGGTGAGGATGCAGCACAGCATGCCCCATCCCAGGAATCCTGTTGCCGCTCTGTTTTTAAATCTCTAATCATTCCGGCTCTCCAGGTGAAGCAGGTCGGCTCTCCGGCCGCTCCGGCTTCAGCTGACCAGACGCAGGAGGTGGGGCGTCTGCGAGCGGAGATGGAGAAGAAGACTCTGCTGTACGAGGAGGAGCTGGCGCGCAGAGAGGCGCAGCACAGCACCGAGCTCAAGGCGCTGCGCAAAGAGCTGAGGGACGCTGAGAGCCAGCAGCTCAACCTGCAGAAAGAAATCCTGATGCTGAAAGACAAACTGGACAAGATCCGCCGGGAGAGGTGAGACTGTCCTTCTGTCTCTGCTCTGGCTTGTTAATCAGCAGTCTGATCTGATCAAGACTTTTTATTTTTGTTTTTTTTTACAGTGGTGATACTGTGAGGTAATTACAGAAAGATGTCTAACATATCCAGATAAATAGCTGCGATGTATTTGCTGTAGTTTCCCCAGAGGTTCCTGTCCTGATCACTGTCTTTTCTCAGAGTTATTATATAGCTACATTTTAAGCATGTTGTATACGGAGGACCAAAAGGGACAAAATTAACTAAATATATCATTGAATCACTAATGAAATATGAAAATGATATATAGAAATTCTTAATTAAATGTTTAATATGTCAATAAATCATTAAATTGCAAATTTATATTGGTAGATCTGTCAAACTCGCCCATCACAATTGATGGGCGGAGCTAAAACTAGTTCAACCTCATTTTTTGAAAATTATTTTCAGATGGTAGATATTCACAATCTTTTACAATTAACATACTAGATGGAAAGTGGAATCATTTTCACAGAATCAGGCTGAGCTAGTGCAGTTCTTCAGATCAGTTTTAGCCCCGCCCATAACCCCGCCCCTCAACTTTGATGGTGAGTTTGACAGATCAAATTATTTCATGGTGATGCTGCAGGAACCATGAAATAATTAAATACACAATTAATTATGTCCATCCACTATTATAATCTTGAATCTTATTGATCTTAATAACATATTTTATAAAATGTGTAATAAATACGTAAGTTAAACCTTTAATTCACCATTTAATTATTTTACGGTATATTTAATAAATGATTTAACAATATTATTTATTTAATTTAGTCCCTTTTGATGTTCCGTAGTTAGATACGTGTGTGAACATTAATACCATCACAGAGATGGCTGCCCTGATCTGATTTATTGGCACAAATAATATTTTTATCTTCTCAAGGCTTCAGCAAACTATTCAGCTGCTTCGGGCCCCAGAACTGATCTGGGGCCTCTGTGAGTCACATCACTGCTTTTTGTGTTGCAAATCTCTGTGCGCTGCGTGGGCTAGCAGGAGGTTTTCACACTACGATAGCCTCCAGTAAAACCGCCGCACTATTGTGATATTTGGCCAAAAAAAAAAAAAAAAAGGATGATGATGGCTGTCCTTTTAGTTTCCACACTAAAAACTAAAAGGACAAGCTGTATGCTTTGATACTGGAAACTTCCTGTAAATTCCTGTGAAACATAGCCAGCTGACCGACTTTGATTGTGGATCCATGAAAGTATAATTATATCGACTCTGATTTCCTTTATTTTGGGTGATCAGCCGATACTTACCGACACTCTGCGCAGCTAGCAGTAGTCACCACGGCTGTTTTTTCAGACAAAGAAAATCTGAATCGGCTTTTTAAAAATCAGTGATCGGCCAGAAAACTGCAATCGGTGCACCCTTAAGTGAAAATATCTTCCCTGGATGGATGATATTTTCCTGTTGTATTTTTAGAAGTAGTTGTTTTTACACCCCTCATTTCTACACGTACTTATACTTTAGCTTATTTTAGCCGTCCAGTCCATTAAGAACATGGTTGACACTACAGGGTAATTAATGTTAGCTGTAAGTTCTCCAAAACGACTTCTGTTGAACAAGCAAAGAAAACCCCCCTCGCAATAGGAGACGTAATCGTTAGTGAATTTTATCCGTCAGCAAGCATTTTCCAGAACGGCGTTCAGCCTGTCAGAAAAAATAACCTGACACCACATGATTCATATTCAGGAAGCTTTAGAGGTTGTTTTTTAGCCTCACAGACTTACCTTCCTGCCTGCTGCTGCTGATGTATTATTTTCACGGCTGCCTAATTCCTTTTTAAACACACTGCTGGATCAGCTTCTAGCTGCATTAATGTGTCGGGCTTAAAAAACAGGCGGCAGCTTTTGGTTCAGTCTTTGATTCAGCTGCGACTCTCAGGAACAAAGAGAGTCATAGTTTATAGAAAAGTTGAGCCGAAACACTCGACTGTGTATTTACAAAGTTTATTTGAGGAATATTTTCCAATGCAACCACAGCCAGAGGTCAGGATTTCACTAACAGATGGGGGTTAAGTTCCTGCAGTAATGAAGTGTGTGTGTGTGTGCGTGCGTGTGTTTTTTTTTTATTAATTTTTTTTTTTTTATTGCAGCCAAAACGAGCGTGAAGAGTTTGAGACGGAGTACAAGCAGAAATATGAGCGTGAAAGAATCCTCCTCATTGAGGAGAATAAGAAGATGTCCAGTGAATTAGACAAGGTATAGTATGTGTTCCCAACTAACAGAAGTTGTTATGAATGCATATGAAACAGCTTTTATTTCTCTTTTCTGTAGTGTATTGTCAGCTTTTCCATGATTTGTTTGTCCCCATTGCACACAGTCACGCTGAGACCCCCCTCCCACTCCTAGTGCTGTAACCCCAGGTAACCCTTCTTGGAAAGCCTGTCACATTCCTCCCTCCACCCCCTCTCTGCCAGCTATGCCAAAGAAATCACTGTACAATATTCCGCTCACAAACAGCCTGTAGCCGGCCGCACAGTCGGATAAACGCTGGATCTAGCTGTGTTGACTTTGGAACCAGCTCCTGGAAGTTCAAAAAGGCCCCCCTTCCCCCTTCAGCCTCCCACTTTAAATGGTCTCTAATAACTGGGAGGCATTCTGACCTGTGGAGAACAATCTGAGTATGTTTTTAAAGTCTGTAAGTGGTAAAACACAGAGGGAAATCAGGAGAATCACATGACTGCCACTGCAGTCATATCACTAAAATGTGTTGTAGGTTTTTGAATTGCGTTGGATTGATTAGATCTGAATACCAAGGAAGACCTTGTTTTCTCCTATATGATGAACGTCCTAATTGCTTTCAGGGTGTGTGAGCATCATTTAAAAGTCTTAAACTCATGTTTCTAAAATTAAGGCCTTAAAATAGTACATTCTTTAAATAGAAAAAAAGTAAGTTAATCACAGGTCTTAAATTTTGTTGTAGCAGGACTTTTTAATCTTTTATAATCTATGTAGTTTGAGTTCATTCTTCATTCTGTTCTGATTCGAAACAGTTGATGCTATCGCTAGCCACCTGCTAATATGCCGTTGCTAGTTAGCTAGCTTTCATTTGAAAGTTTAAATTTATCAGCAAGTGGCTGAACAAAGTTCATCAACATCACTTCTGTTGCCAAACCACACGATGTCACGTATATTTGGTTCAATAAACCTCGGCACTACTACAATATGAAATACACTATTGTCTTTTGTTCATGTCTGTCGTGATACAGGTCTTAAATTTCATTCATAAGTCTTAAAAAGCATTAAATTATAGTTGGTGAAACTTGTAGAGACCCTGGTTTTATACATGTGAACAAATCATTTTATACCCAAATGTTTATTTATAGGGGAACACTTATAAATTGGCCCCAATTTCCTTACTTTTTGGATAACTTAAACTTGAGACTGTCATGAGAGAGAGCTGACTGATGGACCTGGCATCCAGGTACCGTCTGCATGTTCGTGGTTAACAATTCAAATTGGAAGAACTTTCACCAACTTTCTGCTGATCTATATAATTTATTTTAAGTCACATAAAGTCAGTTTCGATACAATAAATCGTGAACAGAATGTTTCAGTTTAAAATCATCACTTTTCAATAGTGGTTTCATTTCAGACACATCCAGCAGTTCATGGCATCATTTCAAAGCTGAAAATTAAATACGAAGCAGCAGGAATGACCGGCACCCACCTTTGGGATTGTAAATCATTTACAAGCAAGTGTTTTCCAATTCCCTAAATCTTTTCTATCCAGTAAAGCTACCAAGAAGCTTCACACCTCTATAATTACTCACTAAGAGTTTCTGGTGGTCATTTCATCACCTGGCAGAACCTTTAAAATGCCTCTAAAAGCCGTAATTACAATGACCTCATTGCGTCTGGCTGTGAGGTCATGATTCTTCGTGACACCATGCAAAGACGTGTTTTTTTTTTCTACATCGTCTGTTAAGCTTTTCTGTTCTGAAATGAGACTAGAATGGTTCTTTGGAGAGGAAACCCAAAACAAGAGGAAGTTGGTCTCTGCTTGCTCGTCGCGTCACAATAAATGTGTCGGCAAATTACAGAAGATTGAGAAAAATAGTCAGGCAGTTTAAGACCTGCATTGATGTCGCCATGGTGACATCTACACAAACATACACACACAAACCCCTATCGCTGAAAGGAATCAAAACAGAGTTCTCTTAACGTTGGTGTGTAAACAGACGGCGGTCCGGTTGAATTCTGCTAAACTCATCAGCCCACTTTTATTTTAATGTTTCATCAGTCGGATGTCAGGCGTCCGACAGCTTTATGATTGGACACGTTTTCTGCTGCTCTCCCCCCAGTTGAGCGTGAAGTTTGAGAAGGTGAGCAGCTGCAACCAGCAGCTGGAGGACAAGATGAGGGAGCTGGCTGACAAAAAGGAGAGCGTGGCCCACTGGGAGGCCCAGATCACCGAGATCATCCAGTGGTAAGACACGGCCGCCTTCTCAAGTGACCCAAAGCGCAGCCCTGACAGTTCTCTTATTTTTCCGCTCGAGCTATGGTGCAGAAACACACACACTCACACACACAGATTGGGTTCCTCTTCACTGTAAAGCTGCAGCGTGTCTCGCATACCTCTGAAGATGGTCGAGGCGCTTGACCCTCCCTTCCTCTCAGATCCTCTCCCATCACAGCTGACACTTCACCAACTGCTCTACCCCCCACTCATCTCCCCTCTTCTCTGTTGGATGGGCCTGAAGTCTTGACATAGCGCGCATACCCCACACAGACA
The DNA here is from genome assembly GCA_903066825.1 of Alfaro cultratus. Lineage (NCBI taxonomy): Eukaryota > Metazoa > Chordata > Actinopteri > Cyprinodontiformes > Poeciliidae > Alfaro > Alfaro cultratus. The sequence goes on along the minus strand of CAEFZX010012537.1, from coordinate 83,786 downwards.
CGCTGAACCACAGGAACACGCTTTCAGCTCCATAGCCACAGCGCATTCCTGACATGCACATACAAATGTTGAGCTGGGGACGTTTCCTCTGGAGGAATCTGGTAGCCAGTGTCGCCCTCTGCTGGTGGAGCTTTGCCACGGCACAGGAGCAACTGCATGTCTGTAGGAGTTTAGTTATTTCTCAGTAGACATTTAGAGCAAAATTTTTATGAAATTTTTATTTTTTCTTAGCCTTTACTGGTGATAAAAAAAAGTCCTAATATTTCAAGACAAAGTTGTACAACAGTAAGCCAAAACAATACAAGAAAAAAGTAACAATTAGACAAGAATAAAGTTATTTTACAGGAACTGTCATAATAATATGAGCATGAATTCAGTTGTAATTTTGCAACTTTCTTCTGGTGTTTTTATTCTGCCAATATTCTGACTTTATTCTCATAATTTAACAAAAATACTCTTCGTCTGACCCTAACACTCCATCATATTACCCAAATAAATTTCCATTGCTTTTTTTTTTCTGGGTGTCTCTAAACAACATTTACTGAACCAAACTGAATTTAATAGATCAACTTTCAAAGTTTTGAGCAAGAGTCAATGTTCTGTAGACGTTTCCTTTTAAAGAATGGAGGAGTTTTTAAATGAGGGTGTGTGTGTGTGTGTGTGTGTGTGTGTGTGTGTGTGTGTGTGTGTGCTTACATGTGTGTGTGCGCGTGTTGCAGGGTGAGTGATGAGAAGGACGCTCGGGGTTACCTTCAGGCTTTGGCCACTAAGATGACCGAGGAGCTGGAGGGTTTGAGAAGCACCAGCCTTGGAGCGAGAGCAACGGTAAACAAACACACAAACTGTTTTTGTCAAAAGAACTGCCATCTTATTGTTGTAGCCTAACGCTACAACGTTTATGAAACTATTATGATACATTATTTATGACATGGCTCATTTAGCAATGAGCCATAAAATGCTGCTCCGAAATTAATCAGTTCAGCAGAAAAAGCTACATAATGTTTTGTCGACACGTCAAGCATAACTTTGTACAGCTTAGTCCTCAAAAATCTTGGCTTAAAAGCTCATAATTTCCTCTGTGTTTCAGGACATGCCATGGAAGATGCGTCGCTTCGCCAAACTGGACATGTCGGCTCGTCTGGAGCTGCAGTCGGCGCTGGACACTGAGATCAAAGCCAAGCAGAGCATTCAGGACGAGCTGAATAAAGTCAAGGCGGACGGCATTTCCACCGAATGGTGCGCCTTACTTTAGCGTTAACAGCTTAGCTTACTGTAAGCGACTCCCTGAACCAAATGCGATTCATTACAGTAAACTGAAGGAGGTGGAGAGTAAAAACCAGGAGCTGCTGGCTGAGATCGAGCGGCTTAAGAAGGAGACGGAGGAGCTCCGACTGCGAAGAGGTACGACCTTATCCCTGCACTCTATTATTTATTCTAGATGTTTCTGTTATTTACCGGGGCAGTGTCATGTAAAATCAGCTTTTTGAGCTTTGCATCATGTTATAATGTTATTCCTTTATCAAAAACATACCTGGAGTGTCGCTTTGATTCCTTCACACGTTTGAGAAATCCTTTAAACTGGGACCTAACTCCACCTCTGAGGCGCAGCTCCCCCTTGGAGCTGCAGTTTCCAAGCTTCAGACCCACAGACCCACTCAGCTCCTTCAGACTAGCCAGCAGCAATTAGCAAACACCTGGTGGAACTGAGTATCTGCTGAGCTCATTAGAGAAGCTACTTCTCAGTGAAACGCTGATAAAAACGTTGTTAAAAGGTTAATAAAGGAGTCATGTTGTGATGAATTCCTGAAAGTGGAGTTTCTGAAAGAGCTGGAGTTTTTAAAGAGACAGAGGCCTGATTTCTTTTAAATCATATTTGATATATACAAAAAAATTTTAACAACTGAAGGTAACATAGTTACTTGATTCATTACAAGTAACTGGCTCTTTAAAAATGCATCTTTTGATAATAACAATGGCCTTCTTTTGAGTAAGAGCTGTGTGTTCATGGATTCCACATTTCTTCAGAGATTACCTCAGTGAAAGAGGATTTGGCTTTGCTCCAGCACACATATATGAGACATAGTGTTGAGCTTGCGACACAAACATTCATTGTTGCTCCAGTCATATGAAACCTGCTCTGCGTTCTTAGAAACGGTCCTGTGACCCGTTCTGTTCCAGTCGGCCTTTGATGCTCTAATTCCTTACCACAGTGGTGTTATTCGCTCCGGGTCTATAGGTGTCAAGCACCAGGATTCCCAGAATTCCTTCCTGGCTTTCCTCAACGCCCCCACCTCGGCCCTCGACCAGTTCGATGTGAGTTTGAATAAAGCCGCCGTTATCTGAAATGCTAACAATCATCTTATGTCGTCCACATGATTTTTATTGATGTGAATTCTTCTGATTTTATTTTTTATTTGTTTTTGTTGCTTTCTTTGCGTCACTCTGGTACATCAGGACTCTTATTCCTCATCCTCATCTTCTTTAATTGAGTTTTGGGAAGATGTAAGTTTAATCGTGGGTGTGTTATAAACTCGCGTAGATGTTGCTTTACCCTGTAGGAAACTGAAAGGGCATCCATGTTGGTTTAGGAAGAGGTATGTTTATTATCTCTTAGTAACAGAGCTGAGAATCTACCAGCTACTTGATTATATCCTCCTTTTGCTCCGTTTGTTAGAACCTTAGATATAAAAACACTATATGTTTACTTTCCCATACTTCCTTTTCCCTGTAGTTGTGTTTTTTTCATCAGTACCCATTTTAGTTCCCGTCATCAGCGCCCCTCTATTGTACAAACAATAATCTAATGCAGTGCTTCCGAACTGAGACCTGTGTAACTGAAATATTGAATACATCTATTGTAAAAACCTCACATTGTTGCTGAAAACATTTGATAGTGTTTCAGACTAACAGGTTTTGGTGAGCACTGCCTGATGTCACTGAATGCTCCCCGCTCTCCCATCGTCACGTTTCCTCCCTCAGCCTGTTGAAATGTGTTTTCAGCTGCGCAATATTCACCGCTGTGTGTCTCTGTCACTCTCTGCCTCTCTTCCTGCCACTGAAGCGCTCGCCGTCCGTCGGCCCGACTAAAGGCAGACGTGTAAGCACCGCCGCTGCAGCTCTGCAGCTCCTCTCTCAATGTGCCGTCTCGTCTTCTGTCGGTTGATCTGTGTGTGTCTGGCTGTAAAGTATTCACATCCATTGAACTTGAGATTTTGGTGTTTAGGTGTTGGAACAATAGAGTAGCTTGTAACTATAAAGTGAAAGAATGACCTTCAGCCCCTTTTAACTCTGATACCCATAACAGCGTTCCTGCAGGTTTCACCAACTCAAATATAAGACTTTTTAAAGACCATTGTGAAGACTTGAATCTAGGCCTTTCACAGTAACTAAATGTTGTTGTTTTGAGACCATTTTCAAGTGTTATAGTGATAATGGTTTAATAATGCAAGAACACAATCTCAAGGATCAATAAACTTTAAATTTTAATGAACATTTAACACATGAACCGGAAGAGATTTTAAATATCCAAAATAAATAACAAAAAAACAACACATAACAAAAAATTAAATGAATTACGAAGTCTCTGAAAACAAAATTATCCTGTGTCACAACAGAAATGTAAAACAGAAAACCATGTATTTCATATAGTAGTGTTTTTTGTCCAGAACAAACGTAGCGTCTTAAGGGTTGGAAAAAACAAACGTCGCCCAGGCAACTGGAGATAATTTACACTCTTTTTGATAGAAGTTAAAAAGCTAGCTAGCTGGCGTGGGCATGTTAGCAGCTAGTTAGCGGTAGCTCTTCAAGTCACAGAACTCAATAATGGTGTCTGCCCGCTACTCAAACTTTTGCCTGACAGAAAAATCTCACAAGAAAAATAAACTACAGAGAATATAAGAGTAAATAGTCCTGCCACGACAAAATGCAAGACCTGCGATTTACATCACAGGTTTTTTAAACAAATTTAAGACCTTTAAAGGCCTCAGTGTCTTATTTAAAGGATGCTCATAAACCCTACATAAAGAAAAGTTGAGTTTTATAAAACCATTCTTCAGTTTCCTTCCATCTATGCTCTACATTTTGTTGCTCTCTGGTAAAATCTCACTAAAGACATTGAAGTTTGTAACCCAACAAGACGTGGAAAAGTTAAAGGGATGTGAATACCTCAGTGACACAGTGTCTACTTGTTTGTGTGTGATGTTTGTGATGGCTTTGCATGGTTTGTGGTGTATTTGGTGCAGTTAAAAAAGGGTTGTGATGCTGTGATGTTAGAGAACATGAGGTGATTAAAGTTGGGGTCAGTTTTCAGTTTAGGTGGACCGCCTCCTGTCCCGTCCACCATCTTTCTCTGTCAGCATGACTGCTGCATGTTTCTACTGATCCATTTTACTTCCTGCTTGCTAATTTTCCTCTCTCCATCCTTTTCCTAACCACCCAACTCTTTGTCTCCCCTGCCCCTCTGTATTCTGCTCTCCTCAGGTGGACTCCCTGGATAACTTCACCCCCTCCAACACTCCGTCTCGGGAAGACGACCCCAAGTCCCACCTCAAGTCGCATTCCCGTTCCCCTTCCATGGCTAGCGACATGGAGCCAATAGAGGTCAGATAATCCGACTTGTTTTAGCCGAGCCGCCCCTGGGAATTAGACAGGAATGTTTGGCACGCACAAAACACTTCCAAATATCCTGACGAACAATTGTCAGAGGCATAAATAGTGTCTGCAGCTCACAGTGCTGCCACTGTTGGCTCAGTCATCCACTATGAATTACAGGTAATTTAGTTACGGAGAACAATCCTGCAGAACAATAACAGCAAAAGAAACAATGTCTGATGGAGCAAATCATCATTTTCCTGTTTAGACTTTTTTTTTTTTTTTTTTTTTTGGTTTTTAATAGTTTAGACGTTATTGCAGTGGAATTCAGAGCCCAATCCAACCCGGCTAATTAACTTAAATTATACATGCAAAGTAAACCTGATGTTTTAATTTTTATTTCTCCAAGCTTTCCTTAACAAACACATAAACAAACTTACATGCAAATTTGCAAAAACAAAATAAAAATACAATAAAGTGGAAACAGAAATAGGATGAGTGGTGTTCCCTTAACATGTAAATAACTCCAATTGACTCATTATTTTAATTAAAATTTTACTGCTCTTGTTTTTAGGCCAACATTTAAATCAGCAAGCTGTTAAAATTCTTCCATTTTTAGCTTTAGATGAACGTCTTCCAGCTTGTTGTGAGTCGAGTGCACATCATCTGGGATGTGTGATTGATGGGAGCGGAGCTGCTTGTTCCATCTGATTGACTTTTGTACCTTACTTTCTGTATTTCCTCAACATAATTCTAATTCATAATTCTCAAACTCTGTATTGAAGAGCTCATTCATTTGCGTTTAAAGATATTTCTGCTTTGTTCTGCAGCTGATAGACCACCCAGGCCGAACTGTTCAGACCCCCACCATGCGTTCAGGAGGTTATGGCAGCATCGGACGCTCCTCACCAAAGGTTAGGCTGCTTTTTTTAAGGAAACAGTCTAGGATGTCTCTCGGCTGAAACTTTGATAAACTCTGTTTCTCATGTCCGCCTCCAACAGCCCAAAGCACATCAGTTTGTTGTCAAGTCCTTCAACTCGCCCACAAAGTGCAACCAGTGCACCTCCCTCATGGTGGGGCTCATCCGTCAGGGCTGCACCTGTGAGGGTAAGGAAAACCGGAAAACACAACCTGACAATAAACAGGGTTCATATGGATCCTCAAATCCTTGAAAACTCTTGAAATTCAGTTAGATGTTTTCAAGGTTTGGAAAGGGTTTGATTTCTGTTTTGTAGTAAAATGCAATCTAATGCTTGATTGAAATCCTAAATTTGGAAAATGTTATTTACGGTTGAAACCAGATATTTTCATTTTTTTCTCACAGTCTGAAGTTAAATCAGACTAAACTTTTAGTTAGAATTATCATGATAATTTGTTTGGTAGATACCAGAAAATGTAGCAAGAACATTTTAGGATTTAGTGTTTAAGCTTTTAATTTGAGCAGGAAGTTCATTTACCTTGGCATGAACATTGGCATTTGGATTGTTTCAATGTAATGAATACTTAGTATTCATAATGTCTCAATGACCTATTATTCTGTGTGAAAGAAATTAAGTTGGTTTTTCATATTATTCCAAAAATAATATGGAAAACGTTATAGAAAATGTGATTTATTTATTTATTTTTGTTAAATTACTGTTTTGTTTTCAGACCACTCAGATGTATAGGTTGTGTGTTAGACATTTAAAAACACAAAATGTTATTGTATTTTAGTTCACATTGTCCCTTCTGTAGATTGTATAACACTATCACAAGACACAGTAATACATTATATCAAATAACAGTGATTTTTTTATTTTTTTAGCTAATCTCTATTATTTTTGTCTCCAAAATGTGGTGCTGGAAAAGTTTGAAAATTCACCTTGAAAAGTTCTTGAATTTCACAGATTTTATACCATTTTGCAAGTTGAGTATTTGATGCATCTTCATGTTTTTGATTTGTGTTTTTTGTGTGTTCAGTGTGTAATTTCTCCTGTCACGTAACTTGTGCGGACAAAGCTCCAGCTGTGTGTCCCGTGCCCCAGGACCAGACCAAGGGCCCGCTGGGCATCGACCCCCAGAGGGGCATCGGTACTGCGTACGAGGGCTATGTGAAGGCGAGTGATCTGAGAAACCAGAATCCCACAGAGCCGACCTTTTTCCTGAAGCTGAGCTCTGCTCCTTCTGCAGGTTCCCAAACCCACCGGAGTGAAGAAGGGCTGGCAGAGAGCCATGGCTGTGGTGTGCGACTTCAAACTGTTCCTCTATGAGCTGGGCGAAGGGAAGGCCACCCAACCAAGCGTCGTCGTCAGCCAGGTGTTGGATATGAGGTAAACCGACTGAGACAAGGACAACACCATCAACAACAATATGAGTTCCAGTAACATGACTAAAGTCTCCATTCAGAACCGAATCAAACCTAATTGCTAAATATAATATGAGTACATGTCAGTCGGTGGCTCTGCCTGAACAAACTCAGTTCAGACTAATTATCACTGAATCACGATGCACCCAGAACTGAACCTCCTTTGTGCAGGGATGGGATTGTTGCTGACCAATTTTCAAGAGCTTTAGTTACAAGTTTAAATAGAAGAAGCTTTGACCTGAGTGTTTAACCTTTGACCTCTGTCTGTCACACAGGGATGAGGAGTTTTCAGTCAGCTCCGTTTTGGAGTCGGATGTCATCCACGCCAGCCGCAAGGACATACCGTGCATATTCAGAGTGAGGCGCTCTTCTGCTTTTTCCTTCTTAAGTTGCTGTTTGGCTTGTGCTTCTTCTGACCTCTGACCTCCACTCTCTCTGTCTCTCCAGGTGACAGCATCCCAGCTCTCCCCCTCCAGCAGCCACAAGGCGTCCATCCTGATCCTGGCCGACAGCGACCAGGAGAGGAACAAGTGGGTGTGTCTGCTCAACGAGCTGCACCGCATCCTGAAGAAGAACAAGCTGAAGGAACGCTTTGTCTACGTCCCCAAGGAGGCGTACGACTGCACGCTGCCCCTCATCAAGACCACCCAGTCTGCTGCTATCATAGGTGGGCCGACAGAGATTCCTACTGTCAGACAGTTAAAGAACTGGAGTCCTCTATGTTTTTTATTTTTAACCATCTGGGCCCTAAAATGGCAGTTTTTCTCCATTTAATCTGTCGTCAGATCATGAGCGTGTCGCCCTCGGCAACGAAGAAGGCCTCTTTGTCATCCATGTCACCAAAGATGGTAAGATCACGCTAACATGATTATCGTTCTGGTTCATTCACCTCTGAACTGGTGGGATGAAGAGGAAGAGGATGTTTGTCCATCCTTAAAAAGTCTTAAATTGCCTTAAATGCATTTAAAAATTTCGACTTTGTAATGGCAACACTATTTAATCTCATATATTTATATAGGTTTTTTTTTTGGTTTTTTTTTTACTTCACTGAACTTCCCATCAGCCAATAGTTTGAGTCGTATGCAGACATCTTATGTATTTGACTCGAGGTGGTTCATTAATGATCGCCAGTCGGCAGGATGATGATAATCTTCACCTTCAGCTGCCAACACATGCGACGCTACACGCATTCTGTACAAAAAGCTTTGCACAGAAAACGGTGGAGGCAGCTACTACTAACGCTAGCATTTGCTGCGACTCGAACATGGTGGTCAGTCACCACTCTTACAAATTGAAGAATTTTATTTCAACACAACTGTTACTGTAGAGGGAAATACAGAGAAGGAGGAGATTAAGGAAAAGAAGCAGAGCATAGAACCAAAACGAAATGGAACCTCAGATGGCGATCATTCTGTATTCTGAAGTTCTGAAATAAGAATGTGACGATTGTGTCACAGGTCTTAAATTTCATCCATAATGGATTTCAAACTCATCTGAGTTGGTGAAACCTGCAGAAGCTCTGATGAAGCCTTTCTCTTTTTGTAGAAATAATCCGTGTGGGAGACAACAAGAAGGTCTACCAGATCGACCTGATCCCCCAGGAGCAGCTGCTAGCCGTCATCTCGGGCCGGAACCGCCACGTCCGCCTCATCCCCACTCAGGCGCTGGACGGCCGTGAGACCGAGTCCAACAAGCTGGCCGAAACGAAAAACTGCCAGAGTCTGGTGTCGGGGCCGGTCCGGAACGGCAGCCTCACCTGCCTCTGTGTGGCCATGAAGAGTAAAGTCATCTGCTACGAGGTGAGGAGGAGTCGGACTGGCTCTGGACGATCCGCACTGCAGGCACTGAAGAAACACTTCCACATTATTCTTTATACATCAACAAAGTGTAACATATTTATTCATATTCTTTTAAAGACTACTTGTTATAAGCAAACCTATTTTCCCGGACAATGTTATAATTCTCTTAATGGATAAGAAAAATGCAATAGAAAATTGTGTATTGAATTAATGGGACTGTAAGCCATGGATACGCCCCCTAGTGGACTCAACATTGACATAACAAGACCTTTACTTTTATTCTAATTATCAGGGAATTCTCATCCTTAGAAAATCTTAAATTCATATCTAAAATTAAGGCCTTGAAATGGCTTAGATACATTTACAAAACATTTAAGTTGGCCTTAAATACATTAACGTAGGTTTTATATTTTGCCGTGGCAGGTCTATTTAATGTAGTTTTTTTTCAGTGGACAATCCAGTCAGGCAAAAGTTTGAGACATGTGACCATCTTCATTACATTCTGACTGAGTTGGTTGAGGCTACTGCTAACTAGCTATTTTCTGCCTTTATCATGGGCATAATGCCAGGTTCACAGTTTTTTCTATTCTTGATTGTAATGAAGCTACTATTCCCTGTAGTGTAGTGTTTTCAGTCTTAAATTTTATTCAAGGTAGCATTAAGGTTTTAAAAACTCTTACATTGACTTGCTGAAGGCTGCAGATGCCCTGATCACGTCTTTTATGATTAACTAAAGATGTTATCAAACTATACAACAGTGAACCCATGTGATCATGGGAAGCACTAATTTATTACTCTCTTTTCTCACATTTGATTATTGTACACAGGCACATATATTTACTTGATTTTGTTTTATGTTTTTGGAAGAGGCAATCGATCAAAATGAGGTTAAACCTTTTTTATCTTTAATTCTTGTTATTCTTTCTAAATCACAGTATTTTTGCAATTACATTGAAATACAAAAAAAAAATAAAAGTGCCATCTCTGGAAGTATTTCTACTAGCATCTGTGCTGATAAGCTAATTAGTGACATCATCAGGTTTATTTTGACCCTGAGCTCCTGTGAAACTAAAGACTTTTTCCCATCCTACAGGTGAATAAGGGGAAATCGCGCCACCGAGTGCTGCGGGAGCTGCAGGCCCCGGGGCCAGTCCAGTGGATGGGCCTGCTCAACGAGCGTCTTTACGTGGGCTACCAGTCCGGCTTCACGCGCTACAGGTTTCCTCCTTTTGGATTACAGTGCATCACACACACACATGCGTCTTGAATCCATCAAAGTAACCTGATGCTGTCTGCAGTGTCCATGGCGACGTGTCCCCGGTCAACCTGCTGCACCATGAGGACCACACCCTGGCCTTCATCCCGCAGCAGGGCCTGAGCACGCTGTGCGCCGTGGAGATCTCCAGTAAGGAGCTGCTGCTGTGCTTCAGCTCCATCGGGGTCTACGTAGACTCTCAGGGTCGGAGGTCACGGCAGCAGGAGCTCATGTGGCCTGCTCATCCCAACGCCGCCTGTGAGTTGGACCGGGTTCAAATGCACACAAAAGATTTTTTTAAAAAAAGAAAAACCTGCTTCCTGTAGCTCACTGTCTTTCTGTGTCCAGGCTACAACGCCCCCTACCTGTCGGTGTACAGTGAGAACTCTGTGGATGTGTTTGATGTGAATACCATGGAGTGGATCCAGACCATTCCTCTGAAGAAGGTCTGTGTCTCTGTGGCGCCATCTGGTGGAGAGAGAATAGTGTTTCCCATCTTCATCACCAGTTTCAGTGTTAATGAAGACAGGTTTCTCTTCTTCTGCTGCTGCTGCTGTAGGTGCGACCTCTGAATGTTGATGGATCTCTGAACCTGCTGGGCCTGGAAACGGTGCGCCTGATCTACTTTAGAAACAAGATGGCCGGTAAGAGAGCTTTCTGTGTCAACCTAAACTCTTCCTACTGACAAGAAAACATCTTGGAGCAAAATTCCTTGAAAAAGATTGATATCTCACAATATTCCATATTTAGTCACCTTTGAATCACAAACAACTATAGTTTACTAGGATTTATCACTGAAATAGAATTATGTGTCAGTTCCTATTTTTTGGCAAATAAAAATTGGCTCCCTTTACTCCGATACCCCTAAACAAATGACAAACACAACTGATTGCTATATATAGTCAAATAATTAGTCTAGCTTTGTGTAATTTAATCTTAATAAATTCAGCTTGTCAGAGGTTTTGCTATTTGGCCAACAAAATAGAAATCAATCGATGACAGAAAAAATCTGGAAATTGACTTTTTTTTAGCAAGACAACGGTCAAAACCCTTTTTATGTTTTGGATCTTTAATATCCTTAGACATAGAGATTTTATTAAAATGCAGTTTATTATTGAGCAAGTAAAACTAACACAGGAAAGTTTTCACTCTATTCATGTTTGATTGTGTAAAGTTTTGACTCTGGAAGGTTTGATGCGTATGAGCAACATGATTTTCAGTTTTCGTGAAGATAAAGTTAAAAACCAGGAAGTGTTTCTAGTGAAGGTCACATAAAACCCAATAAGAGTTTAAAGTTTTAGTGGAGTGACCACATAAACTGAAGTTAATGAGAGGTGCTGAAGGAGTTGGTGTCTAGAAGTGAGGAAGACTCCTGCTTTGGTGTTTCAGAGGGGGACGAGCTGGTCGTCCCGGAGACGTCAGACAACAGCAGGAAGCAGATGGTGCGCAGCATGAACAACAAGCGGCGCTTCTCCTTCAGGATACCAGAGGAGGAGCGGCTGCAGCAGAGGAGGTAGCGCCCGGTGCCGGCTCTGGTTCTGATCTGTGCGTCTGCTGTTTCCGGGTCCTGTTCGCTCACCTTTGTTCCTGTGTCGTCACGGTGACAGAGAGATGCTGCGAGATCCAGAAATGAGGAACAAGCTGATCTCCAACCCCACCAACTTCAATCATGTGGCCCACATGGGACCAGGAGACGGGATCCAGATCCTGAAAGATCTCCCCATGGTACAAGGACACACACACACACACACACATACACACACACCCACCCACCCACCACAGAGAAACACACTGCAGAGCAAGGGAGTTCAAAGTGAGGCTCGGGGGCTGTTAGTGACATCCAGACTGATTGTTTTATTTATTTTATTTTTCTACAGCCTTCTTCTTCTCACAATTTAAGAATAAATTAGGACAAAAAAATAATTTTTTTAATCAAAATTGTACAAAAATGTTAGATGGAAAACAAAGCTTCTTGCTTTGTTTTTATTGTCATGGTAACTGGGACCACATCTAGTTTACCCAAATCTGCTTTTAACTGCCGTATTAAAGGAACAGTGTAATGTAAATTCGACCAATAAACATTTGAAGTTTGGATCTATAATCCTGTTCCTAAAAAAAATCTGATTATTGTTTATTCCAAATAGTTCATGCTTATGTTTATTGTTGGGTAAAAAAAATATTTTTGGAGATTTTAATTTTTAAAAATATTTATTTTTGGCCTCCGTGACAAAACGTTTTGGACACCCTGCTGTAGAAGCTTCTTCTTCACTTGAACCAAAACAACAAAGCTACTTGTGTAGCTGTTGGAGCTGCTCCATCTTTCACCATGTTATGGAGCTACAGACAGAATGAAGATCAACTTATGTTCAGATCCACCATAGGGTGTGTGTGTGTGCGTGCGTGTGTGTGTGTGGGTGTGAGTCTGGGCGTGTGTGTGTGTGTGTTAGTCTGAGCATGCTGTGCACTCACTGCCGCCCCACTCCCTCACACTGCACCCCCTCCCCCTCCTGTCCACCTGCTGTGTTTAAAGCAGAACATCCGTGTTCAGGAGACCCGGGCGGGGTTCAGCGGCTCCGTCAGCATCCCCTCCATCACCAAGAACCGGGCGGAGCCGGGCCGCTCGATGAGCGCCAGCAGCGGACTGGGCATACGTGAGTATCGTGTTTCCAGATGTGGTTTCAGTGTGGTGCCTTTAGCTGACACGTTTTCCTCCTGGTCCAGGCTCGTCGTCTCAGAACGGCAGCGCTCTGCGCAGGGAGCTGTCCGGGGGAAGCTACGGGTCCAAACGCCAGACCATGACCTCGCCCTCCGAGAGCTCCCTGTCCTCCGGCGGGGGGATGGACTGCGGCGACGCTCCGCTCTCCCAGTTCGACAGAGAGGTCAGTAGGCGGGCTGAACCCCGACATGCAGCCGCTGTGGGGTCGGTTCTGCAACATCTGACTCATTCCAGTTTGGACCCATTGAGACTGAAGCTGCTTTAACTAACCATCCAAATCAATCATTCCTCAGAAGCATTAGAGTCTGTATGGAGACTAAACCAGCCGACTGTGTTGAGCTTTTTCACCTGTTGTCACAGCCACAAACTCCAGTCTGTTAGATTTACATGATGGATCAGCAGAGGAGTGAAGAATGCTGGAGGAATTTGTGAAATATTTGATTTTCAAATCCTTTTATGAAAGTATCAGGACCTCCAGTATGTCATGATAGTTTTTGTGATTATTTTTTTTAATCAAAATGATTTTGTGCCGCAAAATCTACATTAATAGGTACATTTAGGTATTTTTTTTACTCACCATATAGATCACTAACTAGCTTGGCATCAAGGACAGCTGGGGAAGCAGTGTAGTAGGAGTTAGAAACACTGCCACCTGCGGGTAGGAGTTAGAAACACTGCCACCTGCGGGTAGGAGTTAAAAACACTGCCACCTGCGGGTGGGAGTTAAAAACACTGCCACCTGCGGGTGGGAGTTAGAAACACTGCCACCTGCGGGTGGGAGTTAGAAACACTGCCACCTGCGGGTGGGAGTTAGAAACACTGTCACCTGCGGGTGGGAGTTAGCAGTCATTTCCAGTGTTTTTAAGCATTTTCACAGAAAATGTGCAATAAACTCACAATTAAGCATTAATATACAAAAAGAACCTGAATTTATTGGTTTCGCGTGAATTTCCACAATCACAGACTTGCTAATAGTGGAGGGACTGAAGTGTGGTGTCTTGAGTCTAGACTAGAGATCTGTGGCTCTGTGGACCTTCCACAGTGACTTTAATAGTTTGGCCAAAAAAAATAATTTGCAGAATCTAACTTATTAAAAAAAAGTTAAATACATGTCTTAGCCTTTTTTATTCTTTTGCATGGAATATATCCTGCATTCCACTGCAGAATGACAAAATATTTATTTTTCTCTTCATTACATTGTTTAAATCAATTTTCACAAACATCAACATCCTATAGAAAACAATGTATCAGTCCTCTTTTTTTTGTAAATATTTCCACCATGTTTTCTGGCGGAGCAGATTAATGTCTTGTCATTTCTTTTTTAAACCACTCATCCTCTGCTCTCACTTCCTGATGATGCTGCTCCTCTGCCCTCTAAGCGAAGCGGCATTAGGATCGGTGAAGTTTGTGGTTGTGACGTGACGGGTGTGAAGGAGCTCTGGGTTTTCTGAATCCTTGTCCGAGGTGTTGTAGTTCTAGACTGAGACAATGAACGTTCCCCTAGCTGAACCAGGAACTCCCTCAGACTGGTTCCCATCAGTCCCAGTCATCCCAGCAGCTGTTTCAGCCGTCCCACCTCATCCCAGCTCTCCGGTGTTTTAGTCTCTCTGCGATCATAACGAGGTTGTTGCTATGGTAGCCGGCCAGCGTCTCCCCTCCTGCCTGTCCCATCCTCATGAGCCTGGATGTTTCTGCCTCCCATTTCGCCACATTTGTTGCCCCCCCTCGACCCGACCCAGCTGAGCCGCGCCCCTCATGCCTGTCCCCCCTCCCCAGCATGTTGTCTGGGTGCTGAGTGTGAACTCTCCTCTGCAGTGGCAGGCGGTCTCGCCATCGGAGAAGACCCCCGATCTGAAAAGGGCTTTAAGGACCCTGCTTAGTAAGATGAAGGTAATGTGTTCAACCTGCAACGACAAACACACAGAAGCGAGAGAGCACCGTGTTGCTGATCACACATACACACTGACACACACACGCACACACACATATGTGTGACGCCGCCTCCCCTCCCTCTCTCTCTCTGCACCATCAGGCTTCTGTTGTGACAACGCTGCTTCTCATTGCTGAATCACAGCATGTCTGCCTCCATACCGCCCCCTGGTGGGCCGCTCATGTTCCCAACCAGGATAAAACAGATTAAGTTGGGGTCTTCTCAGTCTTTACTGGCTAATTGAACAAATCCAAATGAAGGAAGTGTGAAGTAGACTGGTTGGAAGTGAGGTTGCATGCTTTGGGTAAATCCTGCTGCACGTTTTGTTGATACATTATGGCACAAAGGCCGACACTTTCACTGCAAAAACACAGAATCATACGAAGTATTTTGTCTAGTTTTTACTACAAATATCTTAACACACTTCAATTAAAACAAAACGAAACAAAAAGTAACTTTTCAGCAAAAACTAGAAGCTTGTTTTAGGTAAATAGTTCATTAATATTACTGAAAAATTACTAGTTCCATTGGCAGATTATTTCACTTATAACGTAAAAAATGTGTTAGAAGTAAAAACTATGAATTTTTAATAAATATTATCTATTTAAGTAAAACAATCTTCTATTTCTTATTGAAAAGTTATTTTTAAATCAGTTTAGTCTTAATAGAAGCGTATTAATATATTTGTAGTAGAATCTAGATCAAACTTGGTAAGATGTAGTTTCTGCAGTGTTTTCAAGCTGCTCCACGGTGTGTTGTGTTGCAGTCACAGTAAGATCTGTGGGGTTTTTAGTGAGAGTTTAAACCAGAACGAATCAGAAGGACGACATCACTGACCTGAGAACAGGAAGTAGAATCACACACACACTTCAACCCAGCACTCAGTCTAAAGCCGCCACACTTCCTGTTTGGCCCAAATCATCCCGTTTTCAGAGTCAGTGGCAGTAATTTATTGGTCTCCTGCGAGTCGGACTGTGTGTGATGAGTTCAGGGTGAATCGGAAACCTTCCACTCCTCCATCATCGGCTCCAGCCTGCATGTTTGGTTTCTGCTGATCCCTCCTGGTCAGTTGAGGTGTTGATTTGCTGGTGAAGTGCTGGACTGTATCCGTCACAGCAGATTCATGCTGAGTTGTAATCGCCACGGTAACTTTGTGATAGACCAACACTGTAAGGCATTATTGTGAACAGAATATGATGTGTAGTTTGTACAAATAGACAACTGATCTCTAAATGAAGTCTGGACTTTTACTGAAACGATTAGTCATGATAAATCAATTGTCGAAGTAATCGTCAACTAATTTAGTAATTTATTAATCGTTAATAAACGAAATAACGCCGTTTGCTGAAAAAAACATATTCAGAGCAGTAACTGAACCAAAACTCTACAAAATATATATGTGTGTATATATATATATATATATATATATATATATACATACAATTTGCATATAAGATTTGTAAATACATTTTCCTCAAGTGGCATAGTTTTAATTTCACCCAGTTCAAATTCACTAAAGGAATGCTGTTACTGCAATAAAATGCTTTATTTTCTTATTTCAAAAAGTGACTTAGTTATTTTATTTGCATCTTTTAATATATTTTTAATGTCGTATAAAAAAGGCTTATGTGGCTAAATGAAAAATCTGTAGAATGTGTCCATTTTTTTTATTTTAATTGATAAATTGATAGAATAATCAATTACTAAAGTAATCCTACAGAAGCTCTAGCTGCATGTTTCCTGCCCCAGGCTTGTCCTCCATCCTCCATTTCATGGCACCCCTGAAAAAAAAAAGCTATCCCCACAGCATGATGGTGCCATCGCCGTGTTTCATGGGTTTTTCAAGCCGATATGTCGCTATAGATCAGAGCATCTTCTTCCATGTTCACTGTAGTCTGCAATCAGCTTCACTGGATTTTATTTTGGGGTGTTAGACTAAACGGGGTTGAGTAGCTGAACTCAACACATTAGGTGTGATGAATCCTTTGAAACGCATGTTGTTCACTGCTTTGTGTTGGTCTGCCACACAGAATCTCAAAGTTAAAGTTTGTTGGTGTCAAAATGAGGAAATGTTGAAGGGGGTGTGAATACTTTGCTGGGCATCATCTCCACTTTCAGAAGTCATAAGAAAAACCCAAAGTTTTCACACCACAAAAACAAAACACAACCAAGTTGTCTAAATCCTAGAGCAAATATCTTATCACCGTTGAAATAAGACAAAACTAACTTTTTTCTTAATATTGATGAAAATATTAATTGCAGATTATTTTACTTAGTTTTTTCATCAATATTAAGGAATATTGGGGAATATTAAGGAACTTAATACAAGCTCCTATATTTTGCTGAAAAGTAATTTGCAAGTTAATTTGATCATATTTCAAGTTATTGATATTTGCATTAGAAACTAGAGCAAATACTTGTAAGGTTTTGTGTTTTGCAGTGTATTTTGATGACAGAATCTGAATCTTAGCCCTCCTTCCTGTCGTTTTTTAATACGTTTTTAACTCGTCCTCCTCTCTCTCTTTCCTCCCCTTCAGGACTCGGACTCCCCCCGTCACTCCACGGCCTCCAACAGCTCCACCTTCAGCAGCCCCCCCAGCCCGGCGTCCCCACACAAGACCAAGTCCCTGTCCCTGGAGAGCACAGACCGGATGGGCTGGGACACATGAGCCCTCCCCACTGCCCCTCTCTCCCCATTCAGCACAGGACTCCCTAACCTCACCCTTACACCACCCCCTCCTCCCGCCTCCACTGCCCAGAGAACTGCACCTCCCATCCGCCGCTCCCTCCTCCTGATGAACTGCCTCTGGACGTTGCTTCCTGATTGGACAGAAACACTACAACTCTGGGCCTTTCCGAGGGGAAACCCCCAAAATGAGTGAATGAGAGCTGCGCTATGATTATCCAGAATAGACATTGACACTCTTCCCTACCCAGTCCCTCCTTCCCTCTTTAGAGATTCACATAGAGACGCCAAACTTTACGACACAAAAGAAAAAAATAAGAAGCGGATTATCGATGAGAGAAAATTATTTGTATTTGTACATAGGACCAGCCGGGTTTCAGGGGGACAATTTTAATTTATTTATCGATCTTAGATGGGGAAAGTTAGGTTTGCTTCCACGCGACATGAAGCAAATGTTTTCCCACAGTCGCTTTTTCTTTGGGTGTTGCGAAAAATGTCGCATATGAAAAAAAAAAAAAGGAAGCGAGAAGAAAAGGAATGAGTTTTAGTTTTCTCCTGATACTCAGTGCAGTGACTTTATATTTTCTAATTATTGTTATTTTGAGCGTTAGCAAAACAAACCTTCCTACTTCCTACTGTGCTACTCTCTTCCTCATTGGTTCATCCAGGGAGGCGTCCTCTGTCGTCGTAGCGTTAGACGTTCCACTTTGCTGTGCAACCAAACTGACCAACTCACTGACTCCCATCGCGATGATGTACATAGGTTCAAAGTAGAGTAATATATGATAAGGAAAATACTATAGAGAACTACATGGGGAATGAGCAAAGAAATCCTGATTTGGTTTTTGTTTTGAGTGATTTTGAGTTTTTATTCACAGAAAAAGCCATTTTTAAACCACTTTGTTGTTTTTTTTAAATCAGTTTTATGAGTTAGTTTTATATTCTACGTCTGACACGTTGTGTTGTTTTTGGTTTTTGTGTTTCTCTCCTCTACCCCCCCCCATTTACGGACTGACACTACTGCTCAAACTATCTAGTGGAAAATGTGCATTTCTCATCAATCTGCTATCACACATGTATCTGCACTCTCGTACACTGAGGCGGTGCTTTTACGCAGCAAACGCCTCGTCCCTACGGCTCCTCTGGTCGTCCGATGGGCCGTGGTACTGGGATGGAAAAAAGGTTGACCCCACTACCAATGGATAAGCTCTATTTAACCAAAAACGGACAAAAGAGGGACATTTTGGTAACATGCTTTCTTTAGTCACAGCCTTTTCTTGTTAAAAATGTGCTAAAATGCCCATTAACAGCTCTTGATGGAAACAGAACACTAAAACAAGGAATGTAAACACTTAAACCAGCTGATTATTTTGGTAATACTAACCGGGCTGGAGCTCTAAACTCACTCGGTTTTGAGGGGATTTTTTTTGTTGTATTTTACTGTAGCTGTTTAGCAGTTTCTGCCATTTACTTTGCCAGTTTTGAACCCCATTTACAAAAGGAACAACTCATGGAGCATAATCTGACAATTTATGGAGTATAATCTGACAGGAGCAGAATCTGACAGTAACCTGTGTGGACTAGACACAAATCAAACACAATTTTCTGTTATTTAAAACACAGAAACATTCTTAACACTGAAACAGTTTTCTTTTGGATAAACGTAGAATAAACATTCCTATTGTACACAGTATTTTCTCTTTTCCCTCCATTGCAGAGTCCAGGTTGAAGCCTGTCAGGATCAACTCCATATAAGGGAATCAAACATTACATACTTCAGTGGTCATTCCTGCTGCTTCCCCCTGTTGAAATCCAACAAATTAGCTAGCCGTACCTCATTCCAAGTGTTTTGTTTATGGATTTTATTTTCTATTGTGATTTGAAGCTCAAAGCTTATTTTCCAACACTCTGAACCTTTTTAAGCGTGCAGCTCTCCATTTCTCGCCTGCAAGTGGTGTCCGGTAGGAGGGAAAGGAAGCAGACTTTGTTTGGGCGGGGGGTGCTTTAACATCGGTCGATATGTTTAAAAAAATAAAATAAATTAAAAACTGACTGATCCCAGACGTTCTGGAGTGAGGAAGGAAATCTCAGGAAATGTGTCGAGGTCGGCCTATGGGACGGACGGCGTGGGTCGAAGGGTGGCAGGTGATCCGATGGCCGAAGTGCCACAGTTTTCTGTGGAGGAAGGCCTAAACGAAATCAAACGCCTTTACATTTCAGTGAGGTCTTATCTACAGTACCTTCTATATTATTTTTGCTCTTTCATATCATATTACACTTTCTTTTTCTAGGATTGGTTTGTAATAATTTGTACAGTTTTGCATGTTCTAGATGTGATCATTTTGTTTTTGGTTTGTTTGTTTTACTTGCTCTTTTTTGGACCGCTTGGGCGTTTTACTGAGGATAACCCACTACAGGTGATGTAGATTCCTTTTTGCACAAAAATATTTAAGGTGTAAGGTCAAAAATAATGTATGGAACTGGCTGCCACACTGATGTGGAGAACTCATATTAACCTGACTCCGATGTATTTCAATAAAGCGGAGGGCTGTTACAAATACACACCCGTAGTGTTGCTGTGTGGTCATTTCTCCAAATGGATTCTTTAAAAAGCTTTTATTACAAATGAAAAGTTTTTACATGTATAAACAAAACGTCAGTAACATTTGCAGTAGCTACAAGTAAGGACACATTTAAACAGACTAAGTAGGATTTCACTGTACAGGAGCAATGCCTGGAGGACACACACCTCCAAATTGCACCTGGGCTCAATAGAGCTGGTTGCTAAGATACCAAAGGAAATGTTTTTTCTAAGCTACTTTCTTAGGTTGGCAAGCAGTTGGAATTGTGCTTGGAGCAAGGGAAGGAGATGTACACACACACACACCTCCAAATTGCACCTAAGCTCAGTGCTCCTTGTTGCTAAGAGACCAAAGTTGACATTAAGCACTGTTGCATCAGGTGGTCCTCCAATGTACACACCCTGTTCTCACATGTTGACACCCAAAACTGCAGCAGATGCCTGAGCTAAAGGGGAAAATCAGGCTTTAAATATTTTGAGTGCCAAGATGCCCAGGCTTGAGGACTAAGCTCCTGTCTCATCCATTAAAACCATTTCAAAGTCACAAATTAAAGAAGTAAAAAATAAAATAAAATTCACATTTTGTTTTTGTCAGGCTCAGGAGTTTAGGTCCAGCAATAAAGTTTCGTCTCTGTTTGCAAAGTCAGCTTGGCGAGTCTTTTTTTTTGGATCAGCTGGGCTGGCAGATAAAGCTGAAAGACATTAAGGCAAAGATCCAAAAGTACTTCCCTTCCTCTGACTGGATCAACAGTCTGGTTCTGGGTCCCACTCTGACCCGGGGCGAGTCTCCCTCCTTCATTTGTCCCTTCAGGCTGCAGCTCCATCCTCGTCCAGGATCCGGTGAATCCCATTTCCGGGGACACCGAGGATGGCCTGTGCGGCACCACTCAGGTCTCTGGTGCTGCTGTGTCGCGATTGGCTGTCCAGGTGCAAGGCGGAGTCATGTCTGGACAGGCCGTCCAGTCGGTTGGTGCTGCAGTGTCTGGATTGATCACTGAGGCGGGGCATGCTGGACCCCGTGTACCTGCCGGAGAGAGCCGGGACGAGTTCAGGAACCAACATCCAAACATCTGGAGAGGTGACGGGAGACACCCACCTTCCGTCTCTGGAGCGGTGCAGGCTGCCGTGGTAACTGCTCATCTTGGAGCGAGCGCTGCGCACCGATCCGGCCCGGCTGGTGCTGGCGCTGGGTGGCTCGTCCAGCATGGCCAGATGGGTGGAGGAGGCATGGGTGGAGGTTCCCTGGGTGGACGTGCCCCTCGACTTCCTCACGATGGGTGCGTTGGGGTCCCGGTACAGCAACTGGGCGAAGTCGGGCTCCTGGAGAACCTGGCGGCTGTCGTTGACCATCCCACTGCGGTGGGGGAGGGAGGAGGCAGAGGAGGAGGAGGAAGAGGAGGAGGAGAAGGGAAAGGTTGGCAGGGAGAGATGCAGAAGGGTGGGGAGGGACAGGGGGAAGGTGGTGGGGCGGTGGGTGTGGTAGGAGAGGATGGAGGAGTGGGTGGAGCAGGCAGTGGGACAGGGGGTTAATGCTCTGAGTTTGGAGGAGGGGGGTGCAGAGAGGGGCTTGTGTTCACCAACAACCTGACAACTCTGGAGCAAACACCAGAACCAACATGGACCAGAACCAACATGGACCAGAACCAACATGGACCAGAACCAACATGGACCAGAACCAACATGGACCAGGCAACTGGACACAAGTCTGGGCCTAGACTAGACCTGCCTGAAGAGGGTGTATTAAGGCCGTTAAAGATTGATACAAATAATAGTACAATTTTCTGAGAAAACTTAAATCTCTGAGCTGCTAAAGTCAAAAATTTGCAAGAAAAAGCTTCTAGAAAATTTCTGAGATTTTTCTCACTAATTTTTTTTTTTTTTTCGGATGCAGAAATTTCTGAGACACAAACTGGAAAAATGTTCAGCTTTTGTCGCCGTCGCGTTCCGTGTGTCTCGTCCATCACCCACGATAAATGTAACAAGCTAACTAGCTAGTTAACTAACTAGCATATTAGCAGCTAGTTAGTGGTAGCATCATTGTCCTCAAGTTAGAACACAAATACTCAAACCTTTCCTTAACAGAAAAGTCCAGCGATAAAATTCTAGATTAAATAGTCCTGCCATGACGAAATGTCTGAAATGTATCCCATCATGGTGTCGTGGTGAACTGGGTACTTACTCTTTGCGTCTCTTGCCGTGGAAGAAGCTGGCCCACTCGAAGCAGGTCTTCTTACTGCCCACCCAGAACACAGAGGGGATTCCCACAATCAGCATCATCAGGTATTTGATGAGGAAGAGCGCCAGGTCTGGCCGGCTGGTGCTCTCCACCTGAAAGACAGGAGCAGCTGGTGATGGAGGAGAACTGGACGCATGAGGGCCTTCATAGAGAAAAAAGCCTAAATTTCCACCCAAAAACAAGAAAAATTTTTCTTAAGAAAAAAGTGGAAAAATTTTGCTAGAAAGAACTCAAACTTCCAAGTTTTATTTTAAGAATTTTTATTATTTATTAATCTCAAATTTTTTGACAGAATTTTTTTTTCTATCTACATCATTGTAAAATGAAAAAAAAATAAAATAGTGAAACAGTTACAGAAAAAAGGGAAACAGATCAACTTTATGAGGGTTTGTGTTGTAGAGCAACACAATGTAGAACATGATTCATCAGTGGAAGGTAAATTATGAACGCTTTTTTATTGTTTTTTTTTATTTTTTACAGATAATAAAGTGCAGCGTACATTTGTTTTCAACCCCCTTTATACACCTAAATACAGGTCAGTGGACCAGCCTTTGTGACTTGACTTGAATCATTTTTGTAGTGATTTTTAAGTTGTCGAAAACTGAAGCAAAAATTAACCCCTAGTTTGCCAAAAGAAGCAGCTTTGTTATTGTTGTCTGCCTACATCATTTGTCGTCAGAAAAAAGTGAATACGCGTGAAAAACATTTTTTTGATAACTTTTTTTTATGTGGTCAAATCTATGTAATCACTCAAAATGAATGCTTTAAAGAACCAGCTCTGGTCTGAATAAAACTTGTTTTTTAAATGTTTCACCTTCCTTCCACTTACACTTTGTGTAACATTTTACACCAATAAGATCAAATGAAAGGATTTTTAGTCAATCTTCCATGTTAGTTAAGTCTCTACTTGAGTGCAAAAACTGTTTTGTTTTCAATCTTTTTCAAAAATGCCAAAACCCAAAAGAAAGTGCTCAAACTGAACTGACACACTTGGCTCTGAATCATAGATCTGTGTTTTAATGGGACAATAGCAGCGATATTCAGTAGGAAAGCAGCTGCACTACAGATTTGTATGAAGAGCATGATGATGAGCCGGTGAAGCTGCTCATGCAGCAGATGCAGGCCGCTGTGTGTAAACATCTATGTGCTCTACTTCTCCACTAACAGCTGAACGTCTCATGCTGGAGGCAGAAACAATCTGCTCTGACTGGACGGCTGACTCTTACCCTCCTGCCTGAGAACGGTAGTTTCTCTGCGTACAGCTGTAGCACCATGACTGACACATCTGGTTATTGAGTCAGACAGAAGGAGAAGAGCGCCCTGCCTCTGGTCGGTCGGCCGTTTTTGCTCCGGTTTCTGCCACACACCGTTAGAGGAGGGATGCAGCTCCGACCCACAGACACGCTCATTACAGCAGGGATAAGACCGTCGGCTCCAGCCTCGGGGTTCACAGAGGTAACCTGGTTCAGTCAGCTTCTGTTCAGCCTGGAAACGCAGCTTCGCTCCCTGCTGTGTGTGAGATCCAGAGGAGCTCCGCAGGGCGGACGTCTTAGCCCTGTCAGGCTTTATGGAGACATGTTGGATTTCTTCCTTCCTACTGATGCACAGAGAGGGCTGAGTGTCAATGCATCCACATACAATCTGTGGGTCCAACTCAAGGCCCGAGGGCTAAATCTGGCCCGCTGTATGATTTTATGTGGCCCTCCAGACTCTGGAATAGGAATCTGAAACTTTACAATCCAAAGAGACAATTCTGTCCTTTGTCTGGAGAAATAAAACTTAGTGTTTCTTTAAAAATTCCAATAGTGCATTTTTATATTTATCTAAGTTTTATTTCTAGTTTTACTTTTATTCTTAGGTTTTAAAATAAAGAAAAATGTGAGACTTTGTAGAAATAGGATGCTCTTCTGTGGAATGTTGACATTTTAGAACCTATAAACCAAAACTTAAATCTAATAACAGTCTTTTCTTGTGGAAATTTAATGTAATTATACCATGACAAAAAATTAAAACCTGCTCATGTCAGCATGTATTTACTATATTAGTATTAGGAAATGGTATTATGTTTTTAAATATTATTTTAGCCATCAAATCAAAGCAAAGCAGTTTTCATCTGCCGGATTACATAAATGTGAAAAGATGTTCAATATTACTAAAATTAAGACGTACTTATAGAATGCAGTTTAAACTTTTAACAGTTTATTAATGGGTTTTATTAATATATTCTGCCACAACCCCGCAGCATTTCCACTGTACAACGTTGCTTACATTCAGATGTGCTGTTGCCGTGGAGAAGTTTGACCCCAGCGACCCCAGCAGAAACACACACGGTGGAT
The DNA here is from genome assembly GCA_903066825.1 of Alfaro cultratus. Taxonomy (NCBI): domain Eukaryota; kingdom Metazoa; phylum Chordata; class Actinopteri; order Cyprinodontiformes; family Poeciliidae; genus Alfaro; species Alfaro cultratus. The sequence goes on along the minus strand of CAEFZX010012537.1, from coordinate 59,312 downwards.
TACCGCGGCGTTTTAGGCACAGATTAAACCCGGGACTCATCTGAACGTTAATCCAGTGTTCATAATATCAAGACAACAACAACAGGCGCTCAGGGAGGAGCGAATAGGTGATACCGTCTGAAAGGAGACGGCGCTCTTTCAATTATTAACAGCTTTGCTATCTGTGCTGCGGCGGCGCTGAGACAAAAACATCAGATCCCACACGGAGGTCTGCGCTGCTCACACACATTTCCACCCAGCTGCTCCGCCGCCTGCCTTCAACACGAGCTGCAAACTGACACAAACAGCCCTGGGCGGGTCGGTGTCAATAAAACAAGGAAGGAGTCAAATGCTCTATGCTAATAAATGGAGTTAGAATGGCTTCCTGCTAACTTGGATTAACTGTAATTCTGTCCTATAAAAAACTGAATTGTGCAAAATCTGTTGTACGTTTAGGATCTCCAATGCTCTAAAGATCCCTTTTCTAAAACCATCTGATTATTTTTGTTTGCTTCAAGAAAATGTTGCATGTTTAATTTATTATTCAGGTAAGAATTAAAAAGGAACAAGAAAACTTCTATAAAAAACAAATGATTTTTCTCAACAGCTTTTAATTTGATTTTGGCCTTTGTGGCAAAATGTTTAGACGTCACTGGCATAAAGTCCCTCCAGATCATTTAACCTGTTTGAAAATATTAGTAAATATTAGTAAATCCCCTCATGGTGATAAATAACTAACGACTGAAGAAACCAGAAAGCTGGTTTAGTTCCTACTGGAAATCATATCAGCAGGTCAACACTGCAGAAACAAAACAAAACCTGATGCTGCTCTACAAACTACAAACTACTTTAATGTGGTTTCGTTTTTGGTTTTTTTTGACACCGTAAATGTTGCAAAACAAAAACAAAATGTCCACAGCCTTCTTAAAACACTTTTCCTCAATCTTTGTAGAAAAGGTCATAAAAACTACAAAAGATGGTGGGAAGTAGTAAGAAGAAACAGATGCTTGATAATCACAGATCCAAATGAAACTCATTTCTGCTGTTTAGTCCGTTAGTTGAAACTTTTCAACAACAATCTTCAGCTTCAAATGACTCTTGTTCTCATCTGTCAGAAAGGAAACGGTTTGATTTGTTTTTCAGTTCATCACTTCTGTTGCAGTGATTAGCCTCTAAATTTAGAGGCTTTTACACTCCATTCAATTGTGAAATATAATCAAACATTTGTTTATGGATAAATAATGAGCTTCTGGCATTAGAACAGCCTAATGCTAACTGTTTATGAGAACCAGATTAGTTACTCTGAGGTTTTCTACAGTATGACAGTGAAGCGTTTTTAATACACAGTCATGGGGTTACCTTATATGGGCAGGGGATGTGGTAGTCTCTGCACTTCTCCTGTACCCAGGTGGTCTCCCAGACGGTCCGGTAGCTGCTCTCATAAAGGTAGCAGGCCACGACGGTCAACAGGGGAACCAGGTAGAGAACGGAGAACACGCCGATGCGAATCATGAATTTCACCAGCTTCTCCTGGTTCTCCTTCTCCAGCGGGATCTCCATGCGGACCCGGTTAAGGGCCGCGATGCCCGCCAGCAGGAGCACAACTCCCACCTAGGAGGAGAGAAGCAGGAAGGTTTAAATGTGCTTCACATGAGTGAACACTGTAGCCAACCAACAGAAGGAAGTGCTGCATTTACAGGGTTTCTGCAGGTTTCAGAAAGTCACATTTAAGACTTTTAAGACCTTTTTAATGCCACCATGAATGAAACTGAAGCGTGAACAAACTATAACTAGAGGATAATAAGGGATGCTGCAGTATTACAATCAAACCGTAGCAAAAACAGACATTTCTGTTTGCAGCTTTGGGCAGCAGCTCTCTATGGCCTTAACGTCCAACAAGATTGAAAGTTTTTCATTTTTAGCATCATATGCTTTGGGAACAGAAGTGAGCCAGTGGGAAAAACTAACTTCATCCAACCAATTGCTGATCCATTGCTAGCACGTATTAGCAGCTAGCTACTGGTAGCCCTAATCACCTCGTCACACAGAATGCAGTGACTTTGTGCGACTCAAACGTTTTCTTGATACAAAAGTTCTGTAAGAGAAAAGATTTCCATAGCAACAATAACATTTAAAAACCTGTGATTGCCATTTTTAATGCCACCTACATTTTCTTTAAAAGATTTAAGAGATTTTAAGGAGTTAATTTTTTTAAAATCCAGACATCAAGCTAGCAAGTGGGTATTAGCAGCTAGTTAGCAGTAGCCTTAACTGTCTCAATGAAGATGTCAGCACCCAACTCAAACCTTTAGCTGACAGAAATACTGAGCAAGAAAAAAAAAAAGATTAAACAGTCCTTTTATGATAAAATGTATGACCTGTGAGTCATTTATTTAAGACAACATAAATTTAGTTTTATGAATTAAAGTAATTTTAAGGCCTTAATTTAGATGCGTGAATTTAATTCTTTGTAAGGATGTGCAGGAATCCTGATTTACTGCCTCAGAAAAAGAGCAATAAAATCCATCCTAATTTGTTAAAAGGTTCTTCCTCACCACGACGTCCAGTCCCAGTGGGGCCAGCAGGAACCAACGCAGCGCCGTCAGGTTGTAAAGCCCCACAAAGCACACGCCGCTCACACTGTCTCCCTCTATCTTGTTCATGGCGAGCAGAGTGACGGTGAGGACACCTGGGACGCCCCAGGCGCAGGCGTGGAAGAGGAGCGCCTTCTTCTCTATGGCCTCACTGCCCCACTTAGGAACAGCTGCTAGGAACCAGGTGATAGTCAGTATGACCCACCACACACTGCCAGCCATGGTGAAAAAGTACAGCACCATGAAGAGAAGCGTGCAGGCCTAGGAGAGAGAAGGACAGATTTTTAATCAGCATGCAGGAGGAAATAAAGAGAGCGGAGAACACAAGGTGAAGATCTGACCTTATTATGGGAGCCTTGAGTCACTGTGGACGCCCTAAATCTACCAGGACTCGCTGCATTACAGGAAACTCTGTCCTCCAGCAGGAAGCCGAGGAAGAACACCAAGGACACCATCATGTAGCAGACGGCGTAGAAGATAATGGGCCGCTCCGGGTAGCGGAACCTTGACACGTCAATGAGGAAAGTCAGGAAGGTGAAGAGTGTCGCTGACAGGCAGACGATGGACACCACCCCGATAAAGTAGCGGGCAAACGTCAGTTCCTCGCGAGTAAAATACATGTTGGGACATGGGGGGGAGCAGTCTCGAACCCCCAGGAAGGAGTAGCCGAGTTCTGGCTCGATTTTGAGTTCCCGGGGACACCAGAAGCCGTAGTCCCGCTGGACGGAGACGGGGGACTCGGTTGAGTCTGAAGTGGACAGGAGGTCTGCAGGTCGAGGGTAGGGCTCATCGCAGTCTGGGAACCTGAGGGAGAAAGAAAGCAGTGACTTGGTGATTCCAGCTGGAGAGCTTTTTATACTTACTTTAAACACAATTATTGCTTATTGAGGTCTGATTGGACCAAGAGTCCAATAAGTTTCTTCCATTCCACCTGACTTCAAGTCAAAATGTGTTCAACATGCAAACCCAGGAAAGCCAACTAGCTGACTCTGCCAACATAAATCCAGAGAAGAACTACTGTTGTTCCAACCTGTTGCAGTCCATCTCCTCTGGCCAGCTGACACCAAACATGTCCATCAGTTTGTAGCAGTCGCTCCTGGCCTGCAGGCAGAGGCGGCGACAGGGCAGAGTCATCCGGCCGTACTCGGTGCACACCGGAGTGTAGATGGCACACAGGAACATCCTGAGGTCTGGAGAGCACTGCAGGTTTACCATGGGATGGAAAGGCTGCAGAACCAGACAGAGAAAAAGAGAAGAGTGCTTTGGGCTGTTTTCACACCGGACAGTGTGTCCTCTGTCCAACTTTGGACGGAGGAATCTGTTTACCCATCACCAAGAACCACTGAAGGAAGTGACATGAAAATGACAATGAACCTTTTTCCCAAAATGTCAACAAAAATGGAGTGGTGTCAAATTTTAGCAGTCACAGGATTTCTCTTTTGTCTTTGTCTAAATACCAAGAGTAATTTCTCCCACTAGTGCAGGACTCTGACTGTATTTACCCACAATGCCCTGCGCTATAGTACACTTCCTGTTTTTTGAGCAGTCTCCAGTCCACTTGCATTCGAACAGCCTCAGAGTTCACTTCAACCGAACCGAGACCAACCAGAGTTCACTTTATCGATCCACTTTCACACCTCCCCAAAAGAACCAGACCTTCTAGGAAAACGAACCAGTTAGATTAAAGCGGACTAAACAGGGCTGGTGTGAATGCACCAGCCCTGATGGTGCTTATTTTACAAGGTAACAAAAAATACCAGTCCGGTCTCAGGTCTCATTGAGGCTCCATCTTCAGGATTTGGACCAAACAAAGGGATCAGTGGAGCAGGACAAGTGACATTTTCTGGAGATGAGTTCATAAAAACAAGTCTGGCCTCTTTCTTGATAATCCCCCCTTTGCACCCCAATAATGTCACCTCCCCCTCTCCTCCGTTCTTCCCCCCCTGCGCTGCTGCAGACAGGCCTCTTTGTGTTCCAGGGAGGACCACGCTGTGGCTGACTGACACACACAGACAACAAGCGCACACTTGCTCACAAGGAGAACTTCCAACGGAAGTATATTATTTACAGGCTAACACACCCACAGAGCAGTGCAGTGATGCTCTCACACTGAGAAAATGTGCCAAGAAGCAGTGTGAGCGCAGAAAGCCTCACTGGTTTTCAATGGATTCATTTGCATACACCTACATGTGTTTGTGTTGCATCAAGACTTCTAACCACACCCCAGTCAAATCACAGAGGCACAGTATGTCCCCTCCCCCATAATGTAAAGACAGAAGCCCTGAATGACAGACAAGCCCAGAGAAGAGGGGGATGGGGAGGGATGGGAGGGACAGCAAATGGCTTGTTAGGACGGATGGGTATTAATCTAGTTAAATATTTGCTCTGATTTCTCTAAGTGCCCAGATCTGACTTCCCTCCACTGATCCTCAGCCTGTTTCAAGTCTAACGAGACGTTTGAACCGTTCTCTTGCCGGCAGTGGAACTAGTACGCAGCAGGACTTTTACAAACAAGAATTGGCTGCACTTTTAGATTGATAGTGGATGTTCTCTATTCCACAAAATGGTTCTTAATGGTTCCGCTGTATACCAATACTGTTGGCAAATGTCCCTTAGCAAGTTGTGGAGAAATCCTAGACTCTCTGCAGCCATCAAGAAGCTTGTTGCGGCATAATTCTAGTTGGATATTTTCCAAATATTAAGAAATGTTTTTGTGGTAGGATTTGGTAGTTTTTTGGTTGTACCAAATTTAGCGCATTTCAAAAAATTGCAACAGACTTTTTTTTCTTCTCACGAGTCATGTGATCAACAACCAGATGTTGCTACTCACGTTCAGACGAAGACGATGACAGGAAGTAATTGAAGGCTGACGGCACGACATGTTTTTAATAACTTATTGCGTGAACAAACTTATTCATGTGTGACTTTAATTGCGTTTTTTTATTTAATAGAAGAACCAAAATGTGTTTTTTCGACACTAGTGGAATATCAACAAAGTTTTGCACATATTTGCAATGGAAAGGTGGGCATTGTTCAATTCAGGTTTAGCATCCACAAAGATTGAGAAGTTGACAAACTCAATCCCACTGAACATTTATGGACAATGTTGAAAAGAAAACCATCCATCCCAGCAAACTGGCATATTTAAATGTTCTTGGTTGACTATCCAGCTAAAGTAATGATCCTGTCCTGTGCGAATACTTTTGACACGATGTGAGTCAAAAAGTAATTTACAATAAACTGTGGAATCAAACTTTTGTTTTAAAATTCAAGTCATTCATGTTCATGGGAACATGTTAAGTTTTTCCTCAACTATCTCCTAAGACTATTTGTTGTTTTTTTGGGAGGACACCCTTCTATAAAGATGGTGAAAACACCTAAATAAATAAAACCAAAATGATACCGTTTTATTCTCTTGAATCCCTCATTAAAACTTTACATCAGCCGAGAGTAAAACATCTGCAGTTCAGAATCCAAGAACAAGTGAAGTTGTTCTTGGATTCCTGATGATGAGAATCATTGTTGCTTCTCATCACTTCATTTGTTCTCGGATTTGTTCTTAATCTGTTCTTTTATCCCCAACATCAGATCTGAACAGACTGTTGCTACATTCATCCTTGGCATTTGTCTGCATCATTGGCGTAATGTTTTCCAGCCACTCACATCTAATGGCTTATTGTGAAAAAAGATCCACACACTTGTGCAGCAGAAAGAGGGCAGAGACAGAAAGACGTTTCACTCTACAGTCAAAACAATCTGCTCTCTCAAGCTTACGTTAACCCCAAGCTAAATATTAGTACAATCATTTTCTTACATGTCAATGCCAAGATTAATCGAGCAGTCAGTTGTGTAATCTCTGAGCAACTGAAGTTGTCACGCTTCACTGAGTAACACAGGACAGAAACACACACAGTCAGAGCAGGTCATGACCCAGAATCCTCCACGAAGCGAAAACAACTGTGTAACGTTCAGATGCACCCATCACACCATCATCACAAATCGCTCTATTTATACGACAAATAGTACAGCACCATCAGTCAGGCCCAAACTAGACTTTGACCTTACTTTGTGATGATTTTTATTGGCAATTTGGAGTTGAAACAGAAACTAAAGTAGCATAACGTGACGAGTAGAATTTTCTGTTTATGGTTAAAACAGAAATGTAAAACAGAAATGTAGAACATTTCTGTTTTATATTTTAGTCTACTGTAAAACAGAAATGTTTAACTAAAGGTGGTTTTTCCAATCAGTTAAATCGGGAAATCGGGAAGTTCAGAAATAAAAAAGAAAAACAGCACTTCTTGCATCAATTATTATCTTAAAATCAGAAAAGATGTCAAGGAAAAAGGTTGCACACCATTTCCACTGGCTGTTTTAAAGATGTACCAGTACCTTCATCCGCCTTTCACTTTGCTGCTGGTACGTTTACGTCAAACTTAGCATTTCTACATGCTTTTGGTGTATTCAATGGTTCAATTCTGAAGACTTTAAGTGCTTTTAAACCAAAGTATACTGTAGATACAAGAATTTACAATAACTTTATAGCTGGCTGGATGGATATTTTAAACAACGGGGTAAAGAATTGTGGCAGAAAATCTAAATTGTAGGAATCTAGAAAAGTCTTACGCTAGAATCTGGTAAAATGAGTGAAACATTGACATTTATGTTTGAGCTATACGTTGTCCCTTTCTAAATTAAGTTTATATCTTATAAAACATGAAGAAAATGACAGTCTGATGCTCTTTGTAGGAATAAGTGCTGACAAATCCTGAATGTCATTTCAAACAACCAAAAGCGTGTAGATTAGTCTCTGGACATCTAGTACTCGTCAGTGATGCCAACACAGACGGCTCAATTTGATCTATTGCAGTTACTAGAGCTCACATCTTCATCCCTATCCTTCGTTTGGCTTCCTGCAGGCTACTGTACTCCACTGTGCCACACAGAGAACAGCTAGGAGAGACGGTTGAGTAAATATGTAGGCTACTGGGATGATTCACCACAGATCAGGACTCGCATTCAACTCTCGTCCTATTCATACTATTTTTATACCTCAGCCCTTTTATCTTCCAGCTCTTCTTCAGTATCTACAACAAGCTTTTATCCGGTATGAAGCAGTGAGAGCAGAGCCAATTGTAGTGATGCCTTAGGCGTTTGGTTGGTCACACAACCAATATCTCCAATTGCAGATAATCATCACTCCCTCTTATTGATTCACTGGTCAAACTGGAGACCAGTGCTTCGGTAAATGGCTAAAAGTTTATTATGGAGATTTTTACTTCAGCCTCAAAACAGGGAGCCGAGGATGTAAAACACATCACTGTCAAAAGGCTACATGCTAATTTATGTACAACTATGTTCACTAGCAAAGAAGATTAATTCAGTTGTTTTGAAATAGTTTTAATTGCAAACATTTTGAAACCCATCACTCTTAAAAGTAACACTGCTTTAAAACCGTAGTTGAGAGAAGTTCTTTGCTTCATGTTTACGTAGTTAAATTCAGACATAAAGAGCAGAACAGAGGGAAAACATTCTGCTCAAAAGAATTCCAGCAATTTTATTTAATACTATGTACATTATTCAAAACAACAATAAGTGGAGATTATACACATCATTATAATTTTGGAAATAATTTTCATCTTATTTAGACTAATGGGTAATGTATTTGTTTTTAAATTAGCCAAACTAATTAAAAAAAATAATCATTACAATGAACATGAAAGCCATGTTCAACCCAGAACCAACCATGTAAGAGTCATTTATCTATTTACATCACAGTATATATACTATGTGCAACAGCAAAGTGCTATTGTTTGCCAAATTTAGTGCTATTAAAAAATATCAAGCATTGCTCACCCAAAAAAAACCCATTGGTACAGAAAGGTGATAGATTATTATTAATAACTACAAACATTTCTGCCATCACCATCTATAATAAATCTTTCTTTAAATGAGTTACAACATTTTATTTTCCTTTTGATCAAAAGTATTTCTGAATTGAACTTCTAGAGCCTTTCACACGAAGAGGCAACAAAAGATCAGCAAAAACACAAAAAACTAATCAGACCTAAACATAAAGCACCATATAAAGATGTTAACGATTATTTTAACGTTACAGAGGAAACTACAAGTAGACTAAAGAAAAACTAAACTTGGAGATTATAAAGTCCTGAAATAATATAACAAAACGAGAATCTGCTAAATTTAAACAAGCGATAAAATTTTTTTATTTCACCGATTAAATTGAAATAAATCACTAAAAGAAGTAAAATTAAAAGTACAATAGCGGCACAAAGACTCAGTTCTCAAAGTCAAAATAAAAACATTCGCTTGCAGTTTCACTATTCGTTTCTGTCTGAAGGTCACTGCCAATTAATAAATATTTAATTCAGTCCATTTTGAGCTGAAGAAAAAAATACTTTCTCAGATTGATTTAACATCTAAAATACAATTAATCAGTCGCTGGAGAGACATAGCAAAATAAAGCTGTGTCATCAGCGTAGCTGTGAAAATTAGTGCTGCGGTTAAATTGCCACACGGTGCAGAGAGAATTAGCATAATTTCTCCCTCCTCTGTGCAGAGCTCTTCATAACGCCGGGTGGTGAAACCCTCTGATCTTCAAGACGTGAAGAAAAACATCCCTGACCTCCGTTTCACTCCACGCTGTGCTGATATATGAAGTCTGTCCTGAATCCCATTACTGTTATTTTCATTATTAATAGTCTAATGAAATGAAGGGCAGCCATTGGATATGCCTTCAAAACAAAGCAGTGATTGGTTTTTAGTGGAGACTCAAGTCGGCTGCTGAGGTTCTGTGAACCGCTGACAAAAGATCCCAACATGGCCGACAGGTCTGTGATGATTTGTTCTTTTTATAAATGCCTCCTGGTCACCTCTTTTACCCCCTCCCTTCATACAGCGCCCCCTGGCATTCCAGTTCTCCTCTACCGCCATTCCAGAGCTCCACATTTCAGAACTCGGTGCCATGGCGACGAGTGATGCATCGATGGAGAAGAGGAGGGTTTGAGGAGGTCAGGGTGCAGGGCGGAGGGGACCACCTCCCGGGAGGCCCCAAAAAAAAAAAAAAAAAAAAGGCCCTGCTTCCTTTGTTAACAGCACAATCGGGACGGTTTCCTGGGTAACGGTAAAGTCCTGCCAACGGGGGAGGTGGGGGAGGACAAAAGAGGTGCAGAGGAAGGGAGAGAGGAGTGATGGGTCAACCAAGCAGCCATGTCATTCACCGCTAAGAAAGTGTTTGTGTTTGACAGTGGGTAGTATCCATTTACACACACACACACATACACACACACACACACAGAGAGAGAGAAGGGTTGTTGTGGAGCAGTGCCTCACTTTCTCGATGTGCTCCGCATTCACGGCACTGCCAATAAACACGGTGTCGGACATTAAATAAAACAAGAGGCTCTTTTATAGCGCGGGTCACGCTGGCTAGGATTTATCAGGCCGCGTTGTGTGTATCGGATACATCTTCACTACGCCACAATGAGCGCGATACGTCAAGTACTCTCTGGCGAAACACGCAGAGAGTTGTTCTGCATTGAACTGGAGGTATCGAACAAAAACACACACACAATCCTCGGCGCTCCTTTACAAACTCATTCACACCGACAGGGTGGAGTATCTGGGTTAGTCCAAACAGCAGCTGAAACCTGATGCGGTTTATCTGGACGGGCTCCCAACCTGAGAGAACAGGCTGAAAGGCAAAGGGAAGGACTGGGAACAGGGAGATTAAACCCAGACGGGCCATTAGGCTTTGTGTCGGTGGCTACTGTTTACGACCAACACGGAATAAATGTCAAAATGGGTTTGACTTGAGGTGAGAATGAAGGGACACTTTGCATCCAGGCCGTCATCTCACCATGGTAACTATCTTTACGTATCTGTCATTGGGGCGATTTGTTGGCTTACACCTGGTCAGCAATCTAACATGATTAGCATTTTCAGTTGGTCCTGACCCTCGCTTTGTCCATCTGGCCGTAACCAGACCTCTGAGCAATTCCTGTTATTACTCTTGCTGTGACCCCTGACCTGCAGGGGGAAAGCTCAGCTTCTCTTCTACATGTCAAACCGAAGAAATAAACTTCAAAGATGAGATGAGAAAATGTTCCCTTTAAAGGTATTTTCCAGGCATATAATGTCATTTTATAGCACAATGAAGTAACTACGTTACCATCAGTTGTCATAGAAATATATCAAATATGATGCAAGAGAAATTTAACTTTATGATTAAATTCCTTGAAACTGTGCCTATGTTTCTTTAAGAAGCTCCTGCTCTTTCTGAAACTCCGCCTTCAGGAAATCATCACAACATGGCTCCTCTATTAATGCAGCATATTTACCAGTGTTTCACTGAGAAGTAGCTCCTATAATGAGTTCAGCAGATGCTCAGCTCCACCAGGTGCTTGCTAATGGCTGCTGGCTAGTCTGAAGGAGCCGAGTGGAGGAGTCACAGAGGAAGGATGCCCTGTCAGGCAGAAGCTCAGAAACTGCAGCTCTGATGAGGAGTTTTGTCCTCGAAGGCGGAGCTAGGTCTAGCCAGGTGTTTTGCACAGCTCAATGGTTGCCATGGGAGACTAAAGGATTTCTCAGATATTAATGAAGGAATCAAGGCAACACTCCAGGTATGATTTGTAAGGGAATAACATTATAACATAATGTAAAGAGCAAAAAAGTTGATTCTGCATAATACTGCCCCTTTAACAGTTTGCATGTGTGGATTTTCAAAAACACGGGGAAGGAAAAACGCTCAGCCACAACGTCATCTGTCTCCGCCGAAGCACAAATTGTCAGATTCATAAAGCCAGAAATAATGGATTAATAAGTTACCTCAGACAAAAACTGTAGATCACTACAGAAGGCATCAGAATCTCTATCAGCTTAACTGAGTTCCTGCCATGAGTCCATTTGGGAGCCACAGAGAGCTTCCATGTCTAAATGAGGGGATTTTAAACCATTTAGTAATGCCACTAAAATCTGCCACACTCTTACTTATTTAAGTGCGGCACAATATCCCTGTGGTAAAAAAAAAAGATTCCCAAACCCTCGAGGCCCATGTCCCATTTGAGCTGCGAGGTCATTCAACGGTCATTGATGAAAGACGGGAAGAGGATAAAAAGCAGAATATAAAGTACAGTAACTTAGCATTTTCATGGTTTGAGTCGTTCAGGAGTTTACATTTTCACTGACCCGGCTTCTAACAAAAAGACTAATATAGATATGGGGATTTATAAGTAATGCCATGATGATAAACTGTCCTACTTTCCCATAAAACTAACACGAGACGAAATCTTTAAAAAGAAGGCATGAAGAGACACCACTTCAGAGGCTTAGAAGAAAGAGCGCAGGAACAGCAGGCGTTGGTCCCAGTCCAACTCCCAGCTTCTCCACGGTGCAAGGCATTCATCATTATTATCATGGCTGTTAAGCAGGCCTAATTCCCCTTTAAGAATCAACCATCAACACTCTGTTTGGCTGCTCTGAACGTCTTAGAGGCTTTGAATTCTCCCAAGGACTGGATCCCGGGCCGAGTTATCGGGAAGACAAGAGGCGAACAGAAGAGCAGTCTCCGCCATCTGGAAACTACCGGCTTTCCTGTGTGAAATCCTAAACTGACAAGCACTTCTGGGCACTAAGAGAGACCTAATTGTGAATCCGTGACCAATCAAAGTGAACACTGTTGGAACCAAAACGACCTCTTTCTGTTGAAGAACAACATCTCAACCCTCAGCAGCTCCAGCGAGGCTTTTCATCGCAATAAATCTACAAAGTATTTTTTAGGTGAGTCAGTAGGGACGCACCAATAAATCGGCCCAGATTGTCTTCATTTTGATCGATACTTACATGAAGAACCAATCTTCTGCGCCGATCATTTCCACCTTTGCAAAGGTCTGAAAATCAGCCGCTGTCCGCTTTCTGTCTTCCATCAAAGAGGACTTACTCGACCAGGAGGTCATGTCTGCACAAGCGTCTTATTCAGGTGTTGGAGCAACAAACACCTACATATATCTATATCTGTCTATATCTGAGAGGCTACATATGCTGCGTTTTGGAAAAATTGCGGTCGGAGATTTTACAGAAGAACTATGGATTCAGCACGTCGGAATGACAACTTGTTATGAATAGTGCGATGCTGTGAGCACTCTGGTGGAGCCGGCTGCACATTGTCCAAAAACAAAAGCAGACCATCCTCCTCCTACCACTTCCTGTCCTCTTCTTTGACGTTTCCACCAGTAGTATCATCTGGACGTCAATCACATGACTCCTGAAACATGTGATCAGGGAAAAAATGGAGAATGGACAAAGTGTTTCCATTGCAGTTTTATGAAATCTATCCATTTCGACAAGACGGAAAAAAACAACTTCATCGGAGCACAAAAACTTGTTAATCAGTTTTTGTGCTAGTTTTTTCTTCATTTTTGTAATTTGAGCAATTTTATGGTTAATAGCAGTGCAGCTAGTGACTGCAAATGGTTTTGTTTGAATGCCGTTTGATTGTATATCTGATGATGTTTTAATTACTATATTTATTGAATAGCATTCGGCTGTTTTAATGCATTCCTTCTTTAATTTTTTAAAGTTACTAGCTAAGATCGGGGTTGGAAATAAGCACTAGAGCTGCAACCAGGTACAGTTTCCTCTTATGGTTAATGTACATTGTCTGTGTTTTAAATAAATGAATCATAGCTCATAAGATGACTGTGGTGGTGTATCATGAGCAGTAAGGCACAGGATGGTGTGTGAGCCGGCTCCGGAGAGCAGCTGTGACCCATCACATTCACACAGCTGGGCAGGCCGTGTTCAGAGGTTACGTAACCCCGGCTTCTAAGCGGCAAGCTGCTTCTGCCGGCAGCCACATCTCCATCTCTCCAACAGTCGCTGCTGAGCACGGCGACGCCAACAGATGGATGGCAAAGTGTCGCCGCATCATCGCCATGGCAGCAGGGTGGGGACGGTGGCCGGAGATGATGGGAGGGGATCAGCAAACTGGAGCAGTGTTTGTGAAATATAGACAGCCAGTATATCCACACACAGGAGGAGTGTGTTTGGTCAAGAGGGCGTCTATGCACCATCGATCGATCCATTTGTTTTAAATGGATGTTTTTAAAAGAATAAAGACTTCTAAACACAGAAATGTGAACTTTAACCTGTCACTGAACTGGAACCAAAGTAGGTTTTGGGGTTTTTTTTCCCCTCAGTGCGTGTGTGTGTGTGGTTGAGTCATTTTTCTAAAGCCTGTTATATAAAGTAGATTTGGTGTCCAGGAGCTGGTCTGAGAAATCCCTCCACACATCTGTAAACATCCCAAATGTGCAGCACAGCGACACACCAACTACGTCTGTGGCGTTTAGGTCACAAAGCACCAGAGAAGAAAATTTTAGATAAAAAAAGGCATCTTTGAAAGAATGTTTGTCTGAACATCCTCAGTACCAAATTAGTGTCGTCCTCAGACCTACCCAGCAGACAGAGCGGACACAAAGAAGGCCTTACATAACCAGCAGTAGTCTGATTATACACTCCTAATCTAACCTGAGTGATGCAGCGTAAATATGGATATCAATGGGAAGAGGCTCAGAACATTTCTGCGAAGGTCTGAGATCAGTTTCACAAAAAACAAAAACAAAAATATGCTTTACAGAAGGTCTGATAGAGAGAGAGAGAGAAAAAGAGAGAAAGAGAGAGAGAGAGAGAGAGAGAGAGAGAGAAAGAGAAACAGGCCTAGGAAAGAAAAATCTGATGTGTTATGTACTCTACTTATAGTAATTATATAATGTTAAAAGAGTTAATTAGCCATTAGTTATACACAGCAAATATTTGTGATTATCTTTAAGAACTGCACCAATTCCTGGTTTTCTTTGAAGTTCGACCTACAAATTCAAGTTTAGAATCAAATTTTAAGCTTTTGCTGATGGTTTCCATGATTAACAAGAAATAGTGAATAAAAGAGAGAATCTAAAGTGATGTGTGATTTGATCCACAAGTCAAATTCAGAAAAGATTAACCAACTTCTAGCCTCATAGTAATACCTAATTAAAGCTATATACTGAGGATTTCTGTTCAAAAATGACACAAAAACGTTTACAGTTTACTGCTGTATTTTGGTAGCCATTAACTATTAAATTAATTGGCTTAGCTAGGTTTATTTTTGATAAGATAAAAAAAGAAATATAGCTAAAGGCATGTGAACATTGGTCACAGAATTTCCATTAATGTGTCTTAAAAGCATAAAGAAGCTCAACTAAAAGGCACCATTAAGACAAATATTAAATCTTATATTTTCTTCAAACAGCGTTAAAATAATTGAGTAATACTCTACAATAATAATGCTATTTTTGAGGTGTTTCTCTATTCTGTGTCGCCTACAACGTAGGTCACTGACCTCGCTGAAACAGTCTGAAAGTCCTGTACTTAAAACAGATATTGCTAGAAAAGTAATCAAAATTATGACCAAGAACATCTGATTAATATTTTTAGGGCATTTTTAAAAATTGTTTCGCCCTCACAAAATTCCAAAAGAAATACAAAGAATTTCATGGTTTTTTAAAAGTATAAAGTATAAGATACATGTTCAACATTTTTACAATATCTTTTTACGGGGTTTAGTCTGATCAGGCTTGTGAAAAGGCAATGTTTTATATTTTCCTAATAAATGAAATGCTTTCTTTGTAATTGAGCTGTTTTTTTTTTATTCTAACCTTTTTGCCCCATCTCAGCTTTTTGAACACAGACATATATTCCATACGTGTTTAGAGCTCAAACGTCAAAGCTAAACTGAAAACAGAGACGTATTTTCCACTAAATTATCCAACAGTGTGGAGGGAAAGCTTTATCACACGTCGTATCATGCGCCGTACCTCCATGGCGAGAGCGGCCGTCTGCTGGTCGTAGTGGTTCATGATGTTGGGCATGAAGGTGGAGTTATATGGCAGCCCCTGACACATGCGCAGGGTGATGGGCTCGCAGGTGAACAGACTGTGGCTGCCCGCCGCAGCGTCCATGGGGATGGCCACGCAGGCGGTGAGCATCGACACAGAGAGCACCCACAGGAGATCCATCACACGAGAAAGCAGAGGAGACGCCCAGGAGACGGCTGCTTAGGATGAGAGGTTACCCTCTGTTACCGTAAGGGTCATCCACCAGGTCAGGAGTAAAAAAAATGTTTGAAAATTGCCTGAGAGTCTCTTCTGAGATCACAGAGAAACGGTCTGAGCTGGCAGGGACCATCCAACGAGTTCCTGGTCGAAGCTGGCTGCATCCATCGTCATCATCTAAAGGTCCATCACCTGAGAGAGGCTGAGCTTCCAGTCCAACAACACTCCATCAACAGGAAGCACCAGCAACAGCCAGAGATGGAAACCAGTCAGTGATCTGCATGCAGAAAAATCACAACAAAAACAGAGTAAGTCATTGTAGCAAAGCTCATGAAACAAAGAAGAGTGTTTTTTTAAAAAAAAACAGCAATTCAGGGAACATTTTTAAAATTAAATCTAGTTGCTTTTGTTAATGATGTTCAAGTGGCTCCATTGTTGATTAAAAAAAAGCCTCAATATGACAACTGAACAACTTATCAGCATTAAAAATAACAAATACAGAGTCATTAAAAAAAACATACAATCAAAACATCAATATAAACAAAAATGGTCATTTAAACCTCTGTGGTATTTTAATCAGAATAATATTCAGTACATTTATATACAACTTTATTAAATTTAATGTGGTATTTAAGTCCTTTCAGAAACAACTGAGTCATTTGTCTTTTATTTCACCATATTTGTTTTCATATTAGAACTAGCCTTATTAACATGTCAGTACACACCCAGCCTGAACACACTCTTTCTACTGACACGTATAAAAACATAAATAATAAACATCATATTGAGAATTCATTTTCAAATTCTCGGAAAATGTGTTATATTTAAACCTGGATATAAAAGAGTGAAAATAATAGAGTTAATTCCTCGGTTAGCCTGTTCATCAGTGAGGATTCATTTATTAAATTAGCTAAACTAACCGGACCAGGAGGCTCGACGCGGCTACTTTCCTCTAACCGCCAGAGTGTCACCAAAACCCGGCTTCAAGCAGAGAGACGCACCGCGGAGCGAACAATAGATGACGGCTGGTCCGTCCTCAGGGCTGATAGTAACCGGAGCAGAGGCAGCCAGCTCCGCTCACCGGCGTTATCATCCGGGGCGGCAACTCGGAGGCGGTCGCTCCGGAGAAACGCTCCGCTCGGAAATTTACAAAGAGAGAAAAATGGAGGAATTAAATGGACAAAACTTTACCGAAATGTTCTCCAGGGAAATTCACGTGCGGTAGCGGAGGTCTCAGCAGCTCGCCCTCTCTGTAACAATGAGCCAGCCTCCTCTTCCTCCTCCTCCTCCTCCTCCAGCCTCCCTCACCTCTTCTTCTTCTCCTCCTCTCCTCCTTCACCCCCACGTTCCTCCCACCGTTAAGCCCGCGACACTTTCAAGATGGCTTCCGGTCCGAACCCTATCGATTTAATATTAGACTCTTAACCTTCTATGGCTTCACTTTTTATTTTTGGGGGGATAAAATATTTTACAGCATTCTTTGGTGGTTCCTAATTACATATCAATAATCAAATCTGACTCCTCCCGGAACCAGATCTGGGTTTGTTGCCTCCGGGCAACATTGTGCTGGAACACCAAGGTTTTCTACAGGTGATTATGAGTAGTGAAATACATATCAAACAAAAACTAAATTAATTTAAAAAAAAAGTTTTTTTTGACAAATATAAACCAGACATGGTTCCAACTCACCAAATATAAAATAAACAACCAACCTTCATTAATGAATGCTACATTTAAGCAAATAACTAAAACAAACATTTGTGAGTTTGCATGTGGTGTGTAAGTTTGGCAGAGTTAGAATCACTAAGGATGTTGCTATCAGTCTTTTTCCCTATTATATGTAAAACATCAGGAGGGAATTGCTTGTTGATGTGAAAAAGAGTGTATATCAAATTTCTGGTACTTGATTATTGACATACCTGTGACTCACCATCTGTTTATCTGATCATCTATGGGTTGGAGCAACCAGATTCACATCAGTGATTATAGTTTGGGCTGCAGGTTCTTTTTTTAAGAGTTTGTAGTTCTGATTTTTTATTTTTTGGTAGAATTTGAGCCAAGCAAAGGACAACATTTCCACCAGCTCCCATATCTGGTAGATCTGGTGGTTGAACAACTCGCCCTGTGTAGGTTTTCAAGTTGTATGGAACAACATCTGTGCCAGCCATATGACTGACCCTGCAGCCCCATATTTTTGGTTTTGGCAGGTATTGCTTCAGTCTTTGCCTGCTTTGGAATAGGAACATTTGTTCATTGATGAGCAGCTTATCACCCTTTGGGACTGAAGTTAGTTTTGAGGATAAACAAACAATGAAATAATGGTTGTACAGTGGATCCTCATGTTTTCATCTGGAATAACCCAACTTATGAACCAGGCACCTTTTGTCCATGAAATGATCTTGCATCCATCTCCTGTTGCTGTTAGTCATTAATAAAGTTAAAGAAAATTGGCTTTATAATTATTTTCTAATCAACTGCATATCAATGCACTATAATAATATTGTCTGAACAAAAGGGCCCCAATTGCGCAATGTTTTTTTGTTTGTTTGCTTTTATTTATTTATTTTCTTTTTTACAAATTACGACATACGTATTTTTTTTGTGAGTATTGTTGCACCCCCACTCCACCCCCATGGGGGAACCATGTAACACTACAACTTCCATGTGCTACTTCCGGTCTCGTGCTGCGTGAACACGCGCAGCTTGACGTCATCCCCCCTCCTCAGCAGCAGCTGTGTGTTACCGCCCGATGCTCTCTGCCTCTGAACATTAACTATTCATTTCGGCCCCTTTGTTGCAGCGCATGATCTAACACAGAAGTGAAGTTTTATATTCTAAAGTTTTATAAGATCCGTGTTACATTGTGGTTTCAAATGGCTCATGCGCACCACAGTGTCAAGTAGACAGAGAGTTATAGTTATATTAGGTATATTGTTCTAACTTTGTCATTATTAGAAACACAATCCACAGCGGTTTCCCGTTTTGCACTGCAGAACTCCCCCTGGTGGATAGCAGCCAATTCATGCAACAAGAGTTCACACGCCGTTACTATGGAAACAAGTCAACTCTGCAGAGGGACACGGGAAGAAGAGAAGAAGACGAGGAGTTAGGTGCGCGGGTGGATAGAGTGCGTTCCGGATCTGGATTATTATTATAATTATTTAATTTCCTAATGGTAAGGTTTAAAAAGTTTTCAAATACAAAAATAAGCATGAAGTCAGAAAACTTGCTTTTTCATTGTGAAGCAGAATTCATTGTTCACCCACTGATAGGGAACGTGAGCTGGGGTTAGACAGGTTAGTTTTACCCTTCTGATAATGTGTTGTTGCCATAGTAATCCTGTTGTATGTGTAAATAGGATGTCAGTGCGGACTGTCAAATGAATAGGACACCAGTTCTTTCAAAATAAATGTTCACGTATTAGTGACTACTCTTTGTTTACCTCGGGGGAGAAGAGGGTCTGTCTACTGGTGTTTAATTTGAAACACATTAGAGTTTATTGTGGATTCTATGAATAAACACTAACCTCTTCCCTACTGTCATTCACGGGGAAGGATCTGTAATGCTGTGGGCCCATTTCTCTTTCAAAGGCTTCGGGAACCTTGTTTAGAGTGCATGACGTCATAAAGTCTTTAAAATATAGGGACTTTTTTCAAGACCCTTGTGGATTCATGAACTACCGGGTCGTCATTGGGTCTTTTAACAACATAAATTAATTTAAAAAATAGATAAATAAGTAGTGTTAAGGCTCATCGTTTTGTCTTTGTGCCTCCAGATGCCACTTGACTTACGGCCTTCGTCTAGCCGGGCCAAAATGCAAACCAAGCGGAGTGCATGGACCCCACTGAACCATCCGCTGATCAACAGCAAGGTCAACATCAGCTCATTTTCAGAAACACTGCTTTTCGTTATTCTATTAAAGGGGCAGAACTATGTGTGTTCACGGCACACTGGGCCATTTTATATAACAATCAAAACTATATTGCTTTCAGGTGTTATAAAAAAAATGTTATATATAACAAATATGACTCAAAACAAATTTGAATTAGTAATTCAACATCTTGAAATTGGGCCACTGTCTCTTTAAAATCTCCTGCTCTTTCTGGAACTCCGCCTTTAGGAAGTCATCACAACATGGCTCCTATATTAACAACATTTTTACCAGCGTTGCTCTGAGAAGTAGCTCCTATAATAACCTCAGCAGATCATCATTTCCACCAGGTGTTTGCTAATTGCTGCTGGCTAGTCTGTAGGAGCTGAGTGGGGGAGTTGCAACGGGAGTGGCAACCATTCCCGTGATTGCCACAGGAGATAAAAGAAAACAGAATGTTTTTGAGGGGATAACAATGTGACATGATGTAAAGATAAAAAGAAAAAAAATAGTTGATTTTATATAATACTACCCCTTTAAAATAAAAAGTATTTAGTTTTAGAAAGTTTATCAAACTGCCAAAAGCTTCAAATGTTTCATGTTATTTAACTAAATATGACCTCTTATTCCCAGCTGTTTGAAGAGAGGAGACAGCTTCTGTCAAAATGGGTCAGTTTAAGAGGAAAACTTATTCTGATGCTGTGAAACTGATGCTTCTGGTGAACTGAGTTCTGTCCTTTGGTAGTTTGGCAGCTGGTCCGACAGCCAGAGGAAGACTGTGCTGGAGGACTTCGTTCTCCGCTGTTCGGTGGAGCAGCTCCGGTTCCTCAGCCTCACCGTGAGCAGACGGCTCCCTCTGCAGGCTGCAGACTTCACCTGCCTGCTGCCCAGAGCCCTCTGCCTCTACTTGTTCTCCTTCCTGGACCCTCGCAGCCTCTGCCGATGTGCTCAGGTACGCATCGCTGGAGCAGATCCAGGAGGCCCAGGATTAGGGTGTGTAAGACGTTTACCCTCCATGTGTGACAGGTGAGCTGGCACTGGAGGAGCATCGTGGAGCTGGACCAACTGTGGATGGCCAAGTGTCTGCGGCTCGGCTGGTGCATCACCTTCTCCCCCTCGGCTTTTGAGCAGGGCATCTGGAAGAGACACTACACAGAGACTGTTCAGGATCTGCGACGCAGACTACTGCAGGTCAGGGGACTTTCTTACATGTGGAAAAGGTCCAATGGAGCGACAGGATTAAAAGTCTGTGGTGTGTTTCCAGACACCGTCAATGCCACCGGAGCTTGAAATTCCTTCAGCCATCAGCGGTGGACGTAAGGAACCATCAGAACTGGTTAAGAACGACAAGGAGCATCCAGTTCCCACCATTCAGCCTCCTGAATCCAGCTCCAGATCAGGGTTAAAAACAGAAAAGAAGGCTAAAGCCCTGCCACCATGGAGAGACTCAGACAGACACCCAAAGGACACAATACGCTTCAACTACCTGGACAACCTGGACCCTGTGGAGCAGACCTTTAGAGAGTGAGGATGTTGGAAACACAACTTTTTGTTCTTTGAACTCTTAGATTAAAATACTTAAATCTATGCCCAGGCAAATGAGAAGTAAAACCTCCACATGCCGCAGCGGTGCGTCCCAGAACGGTGACGGAAAGAGAAAAACGCCGTCTGAGGCCACTTACAAACTACGCAAAGCTAAGTCTCTGGTGAATCTCCACCATTAGCTCTCAGTGATGGTTTACCTTCTTGTCTGAATTTTACAGAGCAATGAGCATTGCAACTGTGTTACCAGGAGGCATCATACATTATGAAGTAGCTCTTTAAAACTTAATCATGTTAATGTTGAGAGAGAAGGCGTTTTGGTGATTATGGTGGATGAAACGGGTAGCACATATTAAAGCACCTAGCAAATGTATTCAGGCATTTCATCATGTCACCACCCAAAACATGATGGATTTTTAGGGGATTTGTTTTGTTTCGTCAACCAATAAAAACATCCCCATAGCATGATTCAGCCACCACCTTGTGTCACCATGGAGATGGCTGTAAATGGAACTTCTTGTGAACGTGCATCATCAACAGCCTTCTGTTTTTGTACCTCTGTTCTGACAGATGTTCCTCAGAGCCCAGGACTCCTCTCCACCTGTTCCTGCTAATCGTCTCCCCACAGACCCTCGGACCCAAACCCGCCCCTTATGGGCATCTCCTGCTCAGGACAGCCCCATCACCATTGAGACAGCCACGAACCTGCTCAGCATGACCCGGTGGAACGCCAGGGTCCGACCCGGGCCAGTGAGGACGCCGGTGCCCCAGTTAAGTTTGGAGGCCCTGAAGGCAGCCCGGCGCTCTCAGCGGAGCACTCCCAGTAAGCAGTCTCACTTGCTTGGATCCTTTAGGCAGAATCTGATGTAACTGTATAGTAAGAGAACCGTCCATAGGAAATTAGAGACTGAATATGAGTAATTCTGCAAGAAAACACCTGGAAGCTGCATGTGACCCAATTAGAAATGTTAGAACCTTGTTGAGTTTTCACTGGTTTCAAATTGTTATCTCCTATAGTTTATAGAATATTAAATTTTTAGCTAACCACAATGGTAAATCCCTCATGGTATATCATTTAGTGGTGCACTAGCATGTCAATGCATACAAGCCTGACGTGTTTCTCTAAAAGTTAAACCCCCACCTCTTGATACTCTGGGAGAGAAAAAAAATACATACGGTAATTTGAATGATTTGGAGAAAAAGCTAAACCATTTTCTCAAGCTAATTCTGCTCTCACTCAAGGGAGAGTAAGGTGGTGACTTTAAAAATGTACAAAAACATGCCTACTATGAATAAAAGTTCAAGCCTTTAAAGCGCTTTGTATTTAAACTCATTTACCGTAGAGCCCGGCGTTCCCCACAGTCCAGTATTCAGTCCATTATTATTTCTTTTGAATGTAATTTTTTTTAAACTAATTTTCTAAGTTGTCCAACTTTATAAGCTTTTAGATGACAGAAATGTATTTAGTTTTATTAAATACTGAAATTAAATGTGCATCATTTTGAAAAAAACAAAAACAGAACCTCAAAAAGTCTAAACCAATCAATGATCTAACCAATCTGTTTTTGTTATTAGTGTTTTGATAGCGGCTGTTTTTAGATCCTGGACAAAAACACCTGATAGAATAGAGGAGTTTACTATTCGACTCAGATCAGATGCAACGACAGGCAAAACTTTCGAAAAGAAAATAAGAAAATAAAGAAAATAAAAACTTTCTTTTTAAAAGAAAGTTTTGCCTTAGGTAGGATGTCAAGACAGCGGGAGAATGAGCTTAATTGATGTGCCAAGTTTTGATTAAAAAAAAATAAAAAAAATCTTCATGGTAAAACTTGATTGTCTTTGCTTGTAGGTATACGGCTGTTCAATGTTTGAAGCGCAGCTCAACACTGCCCCCAGCAGGACAATGGTATCAGCACTGAGCAGAGCTTCGGGATAACCTTTTTTAAATTAATCTAATATTCTTGATTATGTCCTTCAAACCTTTCGCATAATTTTTTTTGCAAGGAATCAATGTATTTTTGGGATCAAGTTAAGAGTTTCTGCAAAAATGTATTTGAGAAGAATCTGTGAGTCAAGTTAGAAAACGTAACAGGCTGTTGTCTTACCTGAACCTTGCAAGCCTTTGGCTTGAGGTTATTATTTGAAGACATTTGAGACATCCATCCATCCATCCATCCATCCATCCATCCATCCATCCATCCATCCATCCATCCATCCATCCATTTTCTAACACCCTTGTCCCTAGTGGGGTCAGGAGGGGTGCTGGTGTCTATCTCCAGCTAACGTTCTGGGCGAGAGGTGGGTTCATCCTGGACAGGTCGCCAGTCTGTCGCAGGGCACATATGAGACATTTCAACTTAGTTTTTCAAATGTCTATATGATATAGAAAGTATTTTATGGGCCAAATGGAATTATAATTAAAACATCTGCAAAACCAAGACATGTCTCTTTCTCTATTCTTCATTATTTTGTTCATCCAAATTGTTCACATAGGGATTATTGTAATACTTGTTCTGGCCACAAGAGGGTATAGTAAACATATATAAGTATAAACTTTAAATAATGTTTTAATTGCTGCTAATAATTTGCTCCTTTCATCATTTCTTATTTCAGCAGTTTTAATCATTTCATAACAACCTTTCCATTTATAAAAAGTTTTTATATGATTTGTTTATGGGGGCTAACTGATACCTACAACTAGTTTATGGGTAAGGCTAGTGGCATAAAGGGGAAACTGACCCAGGAGTTTAGAACCAATCCAGTCATTCATTTAGATTACTCTCAAATACAATCAGTGTATAGTAATATATAATAATCAGGCTATATAAAATATTTCATACTATATATATATATATATATATATATAACACTATAAAATCTCTCTCGCTCTGATAAAAAATTTGCAATGTTGCGAATAAGAACAAAAAGTCTTTAAGAAATGTACCACCTTTATTATCCAATTCAAATCTCCCATCCAGTATGCAAGAACACAGCTGAAGCAACTTCCATAAACAGTGAGCAGAAATCTGAACAATATTGAACAATAACTGTCAGTTGAAGACAAAAACAAAAAGATTAATAATTAAAACAAAGTCTTTCATTCAGCAAGCAGTTGGGGCCGAAGAAGGTCCCTGACAGAAGACGGGGGCGGGTCTCTTCAGTCAGAAATGAGACTTGTATGATACCGCAATCTCATTGCATCAAAAATATGACTCGCACCCATGACTGGATGCATGTCAAACTACAACAGGATGTTAAAGTGATGTTAGTCTGAAGCGTTAATGGAGGGACAGGAGAGGCTGCGGCTCATTTTAACCCTCCCGCGGTCTGGTCCACATTGAACCCGCGTGCGCTTTTACAGGGTTTTTTTTGGTTTGGTTTTGGAAACTGACGGTCTGACGGGATAACCCATTCAGCGTCCTGACCGTGATCTTTGCTCGCCGTCGTTCTAAGACCCCAGGAGGGTTAAATGTATGGCTTTATGGATTCAGCACAACTGAAACAGGTTTTTCCATGCTTCGTCAGCTTATTTAAGGCAATGCAGGGCATCAAGGCGACCCTCTGGCATTTCCACCGTGAGATCCAGATTGTGGTAAAAAAAGAAACAAAAGTTTCAAACGACTACCCTACACATTGATGTCCATTAATACACATTCTCTCTCTCTCTCTCCCCATCTGTCATTGGTCTTCAGAGTTTATAAGTAAAAAAGAACCACAGTTTAACAGTCACAGATTGTCCAACCTAGTTTGAGAGCAGTGTAAGGTAAGCACCCAAACACACACGCACACACACACACACACACGCAGACACAACCAGGTGAGGCAGCTGGAGGATCTGTTCAGTGCGGTGGCCTGTTTCACTTCACCTCCATAGTTTGATTTAACAGGAAGGAGTAGCACAACGTCAACAGTCACATTTAAAATTAAATGTAAAAAACAAAACAGCAACAAAAAACTGGGCACTTCGGAGAACAAGTGAGGGTTTTTTTTGTCATTTAAAATTTCAAACAACAGGGTCAAAATATCTCTCTTTTTTTTTTTTTTTTACTAATTATAATTTAAATAGAATTAAATATTTTTGGTCTTTCTGTTAAAAGAACGATTACCATCAAAATATTGGCATGGTAAAGACATGCATAAATGCATCTTTTATTCCAGTAGCATCATCTTAAATTGAAAAACTGTGTTACACAATAATTGGTCACAAGTGTATCAAATTTCAGAAGCATTAGTCAAAGCATGGGCTGTGGCTGACTATTTTAATGCTCCTAGGGGGCGCTGTAGAGGCATTTTACCAACCCCCCCTCAATTTTTTCATAAATATATTTTAGCAGCTGAATTAGTATCCATTTTGTTGAATTTGGTGCAGATCAGATGGTGGATATATGTAGTTTACTATTTTCAAAATAAACTACACTAAAACTGAAATTTAAATAAATTAATTTATGCTAAATCAGTAGTTTCACCAGAGGATAAATTAAAAATAATAGAACTTTCAAGTATTTCCAATGTGAGATCATGTTGCTGCGATAAAAGATGAATTTATTTTAAGCCTTTAAAGACTTTAACCAGTGGTGCCACTAAAAACGGGCAGCACAGTTACGATAAAATTTACCCAAAAACATGGCACAGAATGTAGCTTTTAAAATCAGCTCAAGAAAACATTTGATTGGATCATTTATAATCACTTTCAACAACCCACCCTTCATCGATTCTTCATTATAACAGAGATGAAATCCGTTTGACTTCTGAGACTTTAATGCATTTCTTGGAAATCTCACACAAATGTGAACCGAAGATGGATTTTCGAAAGTCGGTATCCCAAAAACAAATATTTATTCTGCATCAGGAGAATCTCATATGAAGCTCAACATTAAATTTCATTGTCAGCTGGGATTTTTACGCTGCCTTGCAGCGTAAAAATCCCAGCTGACAATGAAAGCAGCAGCTTTCAGAGATCATTTTCCACCATCCAGGAAGGCGAACGTTATCAGCAGGCAGCTTCAAAAAGCCTTTCACGGGATGCTTTTGAGTTTTATTTTGTTTTTTTATGGTGGGAAAGTAGAAAGTAATCAAATCTGCAGGGCTAAAATAAACTAGAGTGTAGGATTTTTGCACAATACACACAAGTATGAACAACAAACCATTAAAAAAAAAAATAATGTAAACATTTACATCTTGTCTGAGGTCAGCAGAATGATCCTCTTCATATCAATATTTATAAAAAGAAAAAGAAAATGTTACTGGAGCATCGAATGGATGTTTTTTGGAGTGGACTCGTCGTGCAGGTGTTTGGTGGTGAATCTGAGGAGAAAAAAGTGGACTTTAGATTAGAGACAATAACAATATTATTAAAATTAGGAATGCACCGATTCACTTTTTTTCACTTCCGAAACAGATATCGATATCTGCAATTTAGTTATCGTCCGATACCGATCCATATATAGTTACAGAAAAATAGAGCTGCATTGACTTAAAACGCTTGTTTTTTTTAAATGCAAACATAAATGTACTCAATTATGAATTTATTTGATGACTATGAACCAGTACAGCACAATTAAACACACCAATAGCTTCCCAAGCTTGGACATATATGTAAATATAACTTTCATTTGTTCAGTCAGTGCAATCAGAAGCATAACAGCCAAGGTAAAAGAAATAATAAAGAAACTGACAAAAACAAACTGCAGCAAACTTTCTTTCAAATAATTCAGAAAGTAAATAATAGAGCATGATGTTGCTTAAAGCACAAAGCATAGAATTAGACTGAATAGATCTGCCCCTTGGGATACCCAATCTAGATTTTCTTTCCAATATCAGGGCTGATACAGATATTAATATGGGATCGATGCATCTCCAATTAAAACTACTTAATAAAAAGCACCTACTTGAGAGCATTCAAGAGTCCTTCGACGTTGTCGACCGGCTGATCCTTCAGCACCTTTATGCAGCCTTTCATCTGGAGGAAATAAGTCCGAGTGAAATCACATGGAATTAATAGGCGACTTCGTCTTTACAGAACCAAAGCACAACAAATGTCTTCTTACATCTATCTTGGAGGACTTGGTGAAAGCGCCGTTTGGATGGACGTGGTCGTAAAGGATGATCACTCCCACCATCACCCTCATGCAAAACAAGAGTGTGTCCTTGCTGCTGAAGCGACTCGAATATTCCCTAAAAAAAAGAAGAAAAATCATTCAAAAAGTTTATTTAAAATTCATTTTCTTAGAAAATTACTTAGTAAAACACCAAACTATGACTCGACAGACGTCCAGAAGACACTCAATTAAACCACAAAAGCTGAAGAAGTTGGCTGTAATTCATACAAAAGGAGCCCTGACCAACCACTGAGTCCACATACTGAACAGAACATGGACATACCGTTCACCAAGTTGACCATTTTTGTCTTTAAAATTTTTTTTTACCCATCATAAGTCATATTGTGAATTTCTCAGAAGCTGAATTTTGTTTTTCATTAGCAGTAAGCCAGAATCGGCACAATTATTAGACATAGACTCCTAAAAAACACCAGTCTGTTTGTAATGAATCAATAAAACTCATGAGCTTAATTTCTGGAGCTGAAATAAATGAACTTAACAGTATTGTGATTTCCAGNTGTTTTGAGAATGTAACAGCAATAAGAGTGAAGTCTAAACATATTTCAACTTAAAACCCTCCATTAAAACATAAACACAATTTTACACCTTTCTTCGTATGCTAACTGGCCATCTAATGCATTTTATAGTGAATGCAGACATAAGGATTATTACCAACTTAACTTTTAATCCTGCTGCTTTAACAGACCGATTAAGTGTGTGTGATAAGAGTTGAACTGTTGAGTGCAGAAACTCACGGCGTCTCCAGCATGACCTTACAGACGCTGGCCATGGTGCTGAGGCAATCTGTCGTGTTCTCCAGTGGAAGAGTTTTGTTCTAGAAAAGTCAAAGAAAACACAATTTTTTTACTGATAATAATCACAGTTTTTCGCCCCCTACTTTAATCTTGAGTTGATAAAATGAATAAAAATTTAAGTTCTGCACTGTGTAGAAAATCACGTAGCTTCAAGATAAAAGCCCACAGATAAATGGTTAAACATCAGACAAGAATCAAAACAGTAGCAGTGGTGTTCACTGCAAATATATTGAAGGGTTGTTTCTACTCAATCCAAGTCATTCCAGCTAGAGGTTGTAACTTTATATGACTGTTAGCATCGTTGAATCACGGAGATTATTTCCCTCGACTGCTTCTTTAAATTCACTGCTTACGTCTTTCCCTTTGAGGTGTTGCTAAGACACACACTGTATTCTCTAGAACTACAAACTTTCTTCTGTTTAGAGCAGTGGTCACTCTGGTTGAAAATCAATTAGTCACATAAATATACTTTAGTTATGTTTTTATTTAGGGCTGGGACTTTAACGTGTCATTTTCAATTAATTCAATACATATATTTTAACACATGAAATGTTCTTAGAGGAATTAATCGCATTTTTTAAAAATTCTTTAATAGACAAAAGTTCCAAGCAGGAACTTTGTGTGCATTTTTGATACACTGGTAAATTTGGCGCCCAACCGACATCCGCTAACAGCGGCCATGGACCACAATGCTGCTTTTCCTGGCCCACACATTTCTGCTTTAAAAAATATCTGATTGGATGCTGGTAACAACTACTGTTAGCCTATCAGCTATTCAACCCTAAAGCAACATCTCAATGCTAACCATGTTGTAGCAGGACAGATGTCCCCAATGCTAACGTTAGCATCCACAGCCCATATTTCTAAAGTAGGTCCATGAACGGTCAGTGGTTCCTGATTGGGTATAATAGCACTTTGCACCAATCTAATGGTTACATAAAAGATTAAAAACAATAAATATTTTTGTTTTTGGGGTTAAGCGTCTATTCATTCAATAATTTAGAAGCAAAAAGTGTATTTGAGCTGAAGACGTTGCTTATTTTGTCAGTACGTGGCTTACCATTAATTAATTACAGGCCCTGAAATGAACTCTATTACACCACTAGTTTTATTATATCCCCTCCAATCCCCCTGTACGTTTGACTGAAGGACAGTTAGACGGTTATGTTGCAGCAGCGCTCTCACCTCCGACACAAAGTTTGTCGTCGCGGTGCTCAGTGTTTTCAGCATGGGTGTGGCCTCAGCGTAAAACAGAGACATCCGGTTGGCCATCTCATTATTGACTTCATTTTCAATGTCCAACTATGAAAGAAAACACACAACAATTAACGGGGTGAAATGATTTTTTTTGTGTGTGTGTTTAATGATCAAGAAATAAGTCGTCTTACATTCATGTTGTTTATCCGGTTCCGACTGATGGTCCTCCTGTAGTAGCTGAAGTCGTTCTGGATGGCAGGAATCCTCATCTGTGTGAAGACATCCAAACAATCCTCAGTCAACACACACGGCACTTTTACGTGAGGGTGGGAGTGTGTTGGTCTGTGTGTGTAGCAGACCTTGAGCTCATCAAAGCGCAGAGTGAAGTGGAGGATCTCGGCGAACTGTTTGGCCAGTGCCTGCTCCCTCTCCAGATGCTGAGTAGGAGTGAGGGGCGGGCAAGTAAGCGACTTCAGCAAACTCTTCAAAGCTTCCTCTGCAGAGCAAAAGGCATTTCATAAGACTAAAGTATTTCTGTTTGGCTGTGAAAAGACACATTCACAGCATTGTGTGACTAAGTGTATGGCAGTGTGGGGTCACTGTGGGGTCACCTAGTCTGAGTGAGAAACTGTAGAACGTCTTGAGTTTGATGACCAGCGGGCAGACGGAGTTCCAGGCTCGCTCCTGCAGCAACATGTCATTGGGATTCTGGATCGCCTGGAGAGGCAGAAAGCAAAAAGTAAAATTATTAGTCAGATGATTTGAAACTGCAGTATGTAACTATTATAGAATTTTTTTTTTTTACATTTGTTAAAACTCTGTTGCGTATGAAACAGATAATCTGAGTAATAAAAAAGCTCCTCTGCCTTCTCCCTGGGCTAACTAGAAACAACCAGATCTTAGCGCTGTCAATCACCATCCTTGTGGTGCAACTCGACCCCCTTTCCCTTTCTCACCTCTCCCTCCATCTCTTGCTCTCTGCTATGCTGCTGTCATGAACCCTAAGATTAGTTCGCATAACCACTGATGATGGTGGATAAACGGTTTTCCTGTAAAGGTAAGTTATTTCTCCTCCATTAGCACATTGAGAAGCATGAACATGAGCATGATTGACAGCGCTAAGACACTCCTCCTGGTTCTGACAGGTTGTTTTTAGCTCAGGGAGGAAGTAGAGGAAATAATTTTTTTACAGATTATCTGTCTCATAAGGTATTTTCTTTATGTCTTTGTAATTTTGTGTAAAGCAAATTGAACCGCCTTGCTATACAAATAAACTTGATTGATAAACTGTCACGACATGGTGACAGTTTTAACAAATATGTAAAACACATATTTTCTATAAAAGTTAAATACCGCAGCTTTAATCCCATTTATTCCTTGAAGCAAATCCTAAAGAGTGTGTGATGTGTATTTTCTTACATCTCTGATCTCCAGCCCCGCCCCTTTGTACCCCTGCAGCCCCATCAGGATGCTCTCAGAGTCCTGCAGGACCGAGTTCACCTGGTTCCACACCTTACGCTCGCCTTCTGTTGGCTGTGCATCTATGAACAAATCAAAACTCCCAATCATTTATACTCCTCTACAATTAATTAGTTCAGGCTGTACAGGGATTTTATTCTTGGCTAAGGTAAAAATCTCAGTTTTTATCCACTTAACATCATGTTAGCTTTGGGGATTTTATCATTAATTTCAACCATTTCTTTTAGATGGGAGTGGAAAAAAAATACAGCATTAAAACAAGAACTGGGTGCACAAGTCACACGAGTTAGTAATCAATTTTGGATATTTAAAATAGCTTTCAGTTCCAGTGTGAAGTGTTCTTTACAAAAATTAAAGTTCCCACATCCATCCAGAATTATGCAATAATCTAATTGATCGCATCAAAAAGCGTGATGTTTCTCAGCAAATTTTGACAGGATATCAATCTAAATACTAGTGGAGGTGTCCCAATAAAACCTTTTCTTTTCCGATACTGATACTGCAGCTTTGAGTACTGGCAGATACTGACATTGTCTCTTGCAATATGAGAATGTATCATATCTGCTTTTACTACTCATTTTGTCATGTGAAATGTTGGAACAGGCTTGATGAAGTCATATTACTTAAAGGGAGAACAGTAATCAACAACAACAGGTATGAAAACAACTGACCTATTAACCAATGGGGCAGACTAAATGCTGGAGGGAAGTGCTTATAGTTTAGATGTACGCTGATATAGTCCGATACTCGTTTTTTGGCTGATATTAATATCAATATCGGATTGGGACAACCCTAAATATCACGATTACATCACCAGGTGTATATATTTGAGTCTACATGTAAAGCTTTGAACTCCATGTGGAAATAAATTAAAACCTGTGCACCCCTTACTTGTTTTTAAAACTCATTACCATGAAGACAATAAATAATAATAATGATGATGAATGTGAATCTTTCACTGGAATCTGAATGAGTGGCGGCAGTAACTGGAAAACAGCTTTGGATGGTTTGGGATTAGTGACATAAGCTAGAAAATTAGAGGTCTACAAAACTAGCATGTAGGGTAATACCAGCTCCTTACATATATAACAGTATAATGTGTGCATGAACCTCCTGGAACAGCTCTAAATATAGAAAATCCCTGACATTAACACTGTGTCTCGGGTCTGTTTTGCATTTCAAAAACTTTCTACTCCCTTCATTTCCTCTCTGCTGAATAAACAAAGCCTGAGGTTGACTGCAGTGGGAGAACAGCTGAAATCCCACTGTGGAGGTATAGTGTGAGTTTCTTCTTCTTCTGTGGGAGGTCTCAGCAGAAGGCCAAAGCCAAAATCCACCAGTCTATATTAGGTTTATCCTAGTTACTGCCTCGGATCATAGAGGAACTGACACTTTATGCAAATGTGTACACTAATTGCAGAAACGAACACTGATGCATACAGAGAACTTAGTGAAAGCAGACGGCACAGGTCAAAAGGTCAGACTCCTTCTTTCACAAACGATGAATGAAACATAACAGAGGAGACATTAGAAATTCAAAGAGAGACAATTGAGACATTGAATGGGCTGACCCCTGACCAGCCACACTAAAGGAAAGATGTTCAGGGGGGGAAAAAATTAAAAGAAAGGTGGTAGGCGTGTTGGGAGTTTAGAAACGGGACAGGAATAAAGTTGTGCTCACTTTCAAAGTCAAGGAAAAAGTTTGGTCCCTGTTCAAGCTCTGTGCAAGTGAGCACTTTTAACAGATTCCCCATTTGGTTTCTGCAAGACATGGAGAAAGGAAAAACACAGGGAAAGGAAGAAAAGGAGTTTATGTTAAAAAAGAGTCATGAACAGAGCAGGAGGTCATAGCTGTGCCGAGAAAGGAGGAAGAAGAGCAGAAGCAGAGAGCGAAACGAGTTTTTTTGTTGTTTTGTTGCGTCTTGTGCAGAAATCGGCTGACAGAAAGGAGACAGGAGCAGGTTAGGCTTCACCCCCCTCCACACATGACGCTCCACTCAGATCGCAGACTTACTTTCAAAGTCCAGGAAAAAGTGTGGATAGTTCTCTATTTCTCTTGTAAGGACTTTTAGCAGGTTACCCATTCCAGCAAACCTGATGGTCAAAATAAATGGGTTAAAAAACAACATATATACGTATATACACACAAGTCAACAATAAGACAGTCTATGTTCACATAAAACACATCCACTGGCATAAAATGGTAATCACTCAGAGTGAACAAATAGGTTTGTTGTTTCCCATGTTGCTTCAGAGATGAGATTTATTTAACCGAGTTACTATTCTGGCTGCCAGTGTCTGTTAGTTAAGGAGTTCCTCAGGGAGTCATGTTTGGACCGCTTTTATTCAGGCAATCCGTTGAGTCACATCATTGATCAATACTTCTCATTTCATTGTGCAGATGATATGCAGAGTTGTATGTCCTTCATCTGTACTGCCGAGAAATATATTTTGAAAGATGGCTGTCTTATTATCTATCAAACGACAAAGTTCTTGGTTGAATGATGTATCCGTCTATATTTTATCATCTTTCAGTGTTTTAGTGTCACTTTTTTGTTACTCATTATACATTTCTTGTTGTAGAAATTATTTCTAGGTTTTTCCTAGTTAAATTGAATGTTTTGTGGTCATTTGTTATTATTTTACAGTTTATTAGTTAACCCCTGGTTGCCCTAAATGTACTTTATAAATAAAGTTAATTTGATTAAAGAATAAGCTCCATGCAATAGTTTGAACTTCATTTTCCCCCCACTTTTTCTGAGAGACCATTTCATGTTCCACATTTTGGCAGACCCATTTATTGCCAAATTACTTTTCTAATTTTTTTCACCAACTGCTTGATCTTTGATTTCAAACTCATCTCGTTTAATTTCATACAAACACAACTAGCCACCTGTTTTGTGTTACATATGAGTTTGAATCGGTTTCCAGATCGATCAAGAGGTTTGGAGAGCTAAATGTACCCCAAAAGCCCTCTGAGCATCTGAACCAGCTTCTCCACTATTGTGAATTTGTGTCTGTGGCTTAACACCGGGGTGGAGCCCTAAATTACAGCTGTGCACTCCAAAGCTTTTACTGGAGGCAAAAAGCAGCAGGTAGGTAGTAATTTCCAGGCAAAAGTCCCCAACGGTGGAGGGTGGTCATAAACTCTGTAATCAGAGCAGGTTTTTAAACGTACAGTAGCCCAACAAGAGGGCGAGCATTACGGTTAGGACTCTGACGTCACACTGGTGCTGGAATTGTAACTAAAAACAAACAAAAAATGATTTTTTTAAGAAGGAATTTTAAGGTCGGACGTCCAAAGCTGGCGCTCTATGTAAAGGAGCGGAAAGACACCAACATCTTTCTCACACACAAAGTTTGAACTTTCATGGTTTATGGTGGAGTGGCAACAAAAGACACACTGTGCTGCGGTGTGCACATGATAATCACACACCACAGCCTCCAGCAAGCTGTCGACTATTTTTCTGCCGAGGATTCATCCCTCCCCTCTCCAAGCCTGTTCTCATCAGAAACTCTTCAGCCTTCATTGTAACAGGCTGCACAGTTTTCCTTACAGGACCTACTTTGATGCTTTTAAATTTAAATATGTTCAGATCTGAACCGATAAATAACTTTTACGCAGATGCATTCCAGTCTCAGCCAGACACGACGAGGCACCACAAGGGGGCAGTGTTGGTTCGTTAATATATTCAAGCAGGGAAGATAAAAGCTGGGCTACAAGGGTGTCATGTCTGTGCATGTTGCTTTAGGAGCCTGATTTTTCTCCGGGCATAGTTTAACCTGCAACTACAAGTTCTTCCACACACTCACTCACTACACCTCCTCCAGTACTCATAAATCACGAAAAGTGAACGTAACATCAGAGATAAAGATCGCATGGTTTCTCCACAGATAAAAATGAATTCTGGTGGAGCATGTGAAAAAACAAGCATTTGTTTTCAGCAATTTTTAGATGCTTATAGAACTTACTCCAAGAGCTTTTACTCTGATGGGTCTATTAGAAAGGAAAAATTACTATTACTGTAGATATTTTTCTGTATAATCATGAACTGAAGGAGTTGACTTCTTTTCTGTTTCATTCATGCATCAAGAGTCTGTTGCCATAACAACAACCTCGAAACAGAAATATCTCCCTGCATAATTTATAGA
The DNA here is from genome assembly GCA_903066825.1 of Alfaro cultratus. NCBI lineage: Eukaryota > Metazoa > Chordata > Actinopteri > Cyprinodontiformes > Poeciliidae > Alfaro > Alfaro cultratus. The sequence goes on along the minus strand of CAEFZX010012537.1, from coordinate 24,476 downwards.
AGTAGCACTAAAGTAGTTAGCTGGTTGGACTGTAGAAGTACATATTTGTATATTTCAGTAAAATTTGCTCATAAATGTACACATGTGATATATAGAGAGTTCCACTCAGAGGTTTACTGTACATACAGTCATCACTGACAGGAAAGTCATTAACTCTGCCTTTAAACTGCTCTTCCTGGGTCAAATGATTAATCTGTTGTTCAAGTTGTACATTGACCCCAAAAGCTTCTGACCACACCTCTAGACAGAACAAGCAGAACTCCTTTAAATTGTTCAGTTTTCAGTAACAGAACAATCTACACATTTTCATTCAGATTATGGAAGCTCATCTCTGAGGCTGAGTAAAAAACAACATCAATAGCTATCCAGATGTAAATCTGGGGGTGGCAGCATGATGCTGTGGGGCTGTTTCACTGCCCCACAGCATCATGACGCAGTGAAGAATGATGAAATTATTAATATGAAACATTTTCAACTGAAATATGGACATTACGGGGTGTTTTAAACGGGATGATAATATCAAAAACTCACCAACCGAGGTTTTGATTTGGGTATAGCAGGTGGACATCAGGACTAGTTCTAAGATCAACTTCAGCTGAAAATGTTTTTAATAAAGTTAAAAGACAAATCTGTTTCAGAAAACAGATTTTTGCAACCTGCTGATCAATAGTGGGGTGTATGCTCATAGTTAAACCAAGAAAGACAGAGACAGAAAGAGACAAAATGAGAAGGAAAAAACAGACAGAAAGACAGAGAGTAAATAAGACAGACAGAAAGAGACATAAAGACAGACAGAATGAGAAAAGCGTATCTGAATGGCTACATGCCATATTGCCCGTTTAATTGTTTGAAAGAAAACGTTTTCATGAAAAAAATGCAGCAGACGTGCGCAGAAACCTGAAAATGAACTTGAAGTATTTGTGTAAATCCAAGGTTTCAGCATGAATGCACATTAAACCCGACTGTCTTCAGTCTCCAAGAAAAAGTAGAACTCAGGAACAAACTATGGCAAAACAAATGCAGGCTGAATATCCGCTGAGCTTCACAGAAACACAAAACACTTTGTTACGTGAAACGCTCTCCTCTCCAGGCAGCGGCCCTAATACCACAAGGCAGGAAAAACACTCAGGGAATTTTTCTAGTGAAGCCAGTTCCTCTTTCACAACCATTCATCTACATCGCCTGGATTGAAAGTGGAAACTTTGACTTTCCTCTTTTCCAGAGTGACTACCATTAAGTCAGCTTAATTAAAGGGGCATTTCAAGGAAATACAGACAAAGAGCTTATGAAACAACTGAAAACTAAAAAAGTATTTCCATGTACAAGAAGTCATGGCTTAAGAACATATCTTAAAAAGACATTCCAGTACTAGACAGACACGATCAAGTCAAACGTATTCTCGTCACTGCAAATTTAATTTCAATTTATTTTTGTTCAAGCGAGAAGTCTGTTCCTGTTAGGAGATCATGTAAGACAAAGGAGTATCAGTTATGGATAAAATTAAAAACAAAAACATTTCCCAATAAAAGGCATGTTCAATAATCAATGGGAAAAAAAAAAGAGAGCATGGAGACCTCTTTGCCATCACCCTAATCTTTAGCTTCCTTCACAAATGGAACAAAGTCTTTTCCATTCAGAAAAGGAATAATGGTTTAAAACAAAAAACTACTTAGACGTAAATTTGCAGGGGGTATGTATAATTTTGGCTAACCTGGATAAACTGTACTGATGAAAACTTAAAGAACATCATCAGTATTCCTGCTGCAGCGTGTGAAGCTGTCTCAAGGCTTTTTCCATTCATTTTAGAAGCAGTTTTATGCCCTGTACCCTGGGAGTAATAATCCTCCAAATTAACATGTTCTTAGAAGATCATTAGGCTTATTTGAGAAAAAAAAAAAAGTTTTACATGTTACATTTTTACAGCAATGGCTTCACATCCCACATGCTCATTTCAGTGCGCTTGTCATTTTTTAAATTCATTTTGGACCCAGACACATTTGGATACCTGACATCCATCCATTTTCTTTACACCCTTGTCCCTAGTGGGGTCGGGAGGTGCTGGTGTCTATCTCCAGCTATGTTCTGGGCGAGAGGCGGGGTCACCCTGGACAGGTTGCCAGTCTGTCGCAGGGCAACACAGAGACAGCCAGGACACACAACCATGCATGTTGTGTGTCCTCTCTCACCTAGGGAGAATTTAGAAAGACCAATTAACCTGAGAGTCATGTTTTTGGACTGTGGGAGGAAACCGGAGTGGATACCTGACTTAAAAAGTCTAATTTTTAGCAGTAAATTTCAGGAAACTGGAATTTCTCTTTAAAAATGGGCTCTCTTCTGTGTCTTTCTGGACAAATAATAAAAGGATTCGGAGCTTAATGATAGAAGAGCAGCCTAATCCCGGCTATAATCACGTAAACCTCAGTGTTGTTAGCAAGCTGATGGGCATTAGCAAGGGTATTAGATAGTGATCCAAGTCAAACAAGCTGGTTAAACATTTCTCTTCTTTTTGGATGTGGATGTGGAGGTGCACGTGCGTTAGCCATACCTTCTCCAGTGGAGGACCTCAGGTGTTGTCTAGATCATTCGTTTCTTGCTCCCTAAAAAAAAGAAGAAGAAGAAGAAGAAATAAGTTCAAACAATATTTGCTGCATCAACATGTTCAGACTGGAAATAAAAAAAAGAAAAAAAGAAAAAAACAGTAACATGAGCTGTTCATCGTTATGAGCTATCCAATTATTTTTCTCTTCTCCCCTAACAAGCACTCGACAAACAATACAGAGATAAAAACCTAGGACTGAATTATTCAGCGGTGAAACCTACACTCCTGTGTGTCATATGGAAGAGAGTTAAGACTGCTGTGTATTTATTTGAGTATTAAATAGCCTGAGACAAACTGTGGCGGCTGCTGGTCACCATGATTGGCCGTAACTCCATCCAGACTCAGAGGAGGGGATAAACAAACAGATGACAGGCTCATCATTCAACACATCGGTCGAAACATGACTGCAGGCGAGTCTATACGTACAGACTCCCCGAAATGCAAGCAGATCTAAATTAAGGAGGCAGAACAAACTAAAATATCAACAATAAAGCTGTTAAGGATATTTTTTTTTTTTTTTTATCATTTTTTTCTCTGAAGAGTTTTTTGCGGCGCTAGTGGCTCGCATTTTCCACAACAGTAGGCTGACAGGAAGGGGGAAGGACATGCAGCGAGGGTCGCCGGGACCGGGAGTCGAGCCCGTGATGTCCGTGTTGAGGACTGGGGCCTCCAAACGTGGGGCATGCTAAACCACTGCGCCACCACAGCACGCCCCCTGTTAAGGATAGTTGACAACATTATATTACAGGGTAGTGGCTTGGAATGCTGTTTTACAGACCCATGTGCTGTAATTTATTGTTGGGTACAACTCTCTGACGAAGAATTACAGCTCGCTAGTGTTAAATGTTATCTAGCTGTTTTAGATATACTACGCTGTATGGTGATTAGAAGATATTTATTATTAGCATGGCTGAAACGTTTTGTCTTCATGGGAAGAGAAATAACGTGGTCAAACTGTAACAAGCCAACAGATTAAAAATGGAAAAATGCCAGTGAGAGTAGATCATACAACACATTAGCATTTTCTCATTAGCTCTCCACACATGATAACCATGCCTGCTTGAGATTAATTAAACTCAAGGTTTTTACCAACATATAGCTCTGGCAAACACCAAAACAAAGAGCACAGCTGGTGAATACATGACAAAAGCAGCCATTAATTTATCGCCATGTGAAAGCTTCAGGCTATTTACACTGTTGATATGAGTAAAAGTTAATAACGACTGGTGGGCACTGCTATCTATAAAGTTAGCTGCGATAACCTTAGTGTGCTAATCACAAACATTAGTTCCGCTAACAGTAACACAGTACACCATCATGATTATTTAGCAGGAGCTAATGCTAAAGTGCTAGCTTCAATCCAAATGATATCTGCCCATTAAAGACTATAACCCTCAAGCATCGATTTAGTTTTGGAATAATTTACATGTTGTGTAGGCTTTTTGTTTGAAATACAATCATGAGGGCTGGGTGTGGGGAGGGGGGCACGAGAAGAGGAAACAGAACTGCTGAGTAAATAAATGATCTCCAGCCACTTCAAAATAAGATAAAAATTTAACTACTTGAAGAACTCTTAACAGCTGATGATCAAAAAGTTAACACAGATGTTGAACTTTATTTAACTAAAAGTTTATAAAGCAGTCAAGTAAATTAACACTTTATAATTTATGGTGGAAATTAATTTAGAGGAAGCTAAGTATGCTAAATGTTTTCAAAGTTAGCAAAAGTGCTAAAGGAAAAATTAGCTGTGCTATTCGTGTTTTAGGCAAGTGTGCTCACCACTGGTCCAAATTCCTGAAAGCTGGAAAGTACAATGACTTCATGAGAATGAGAGGAAACAAGTTAAAATTAATGTATTAATTTGTTCAGTTCAAACAAAAGAAACATACATGTTGCATCACAATGATGAGAAACAACCATAAAGTCATAAATGGTTTGCTCAAAGATTACTGTAGTCGAGAGTGAATTTAATCTTCTGTAGGATGAATCAATTCATGGCGAAGACTTTTTATGGCTAACGTGTTAGCTTCCTGTGGTCTGTCACAGGAGTAACTTTCACCACAGTATTACTCCATATCCAGGCACATGCACATGATGTCACACTTTTGTGTTCCCTCTGGAGCTTTCCAACATTTTGCCAAAACACCATGTGGACGTCACAGACTGACGAGAGCAGCACCAACAGCACAAATATACATCCAGCTTCCTTCCAGTTCTCTGCTTTCCTCCTACCCAACCCTCTTTATCTTTTTTTTTTCTGGCCTCCACTCAAAGTAAAAATCTTTCTTGCTTTTCCAGCCAGACAGGTGTCACCATTGCAGAGTTCAGAGCACCCAGAATGGTCATTCATCATAACCAAGCAGCGCACATCATGTCTGATGAAAATATAGAAATTCCCATCCTGCCAGGAGCTGGTGAGTCAGTTGCTCATCTATCCAACTTTTCACTGCAGCCAGGTAATTATCGCAGCAAGTGAGCCACTCAGTGAAACAATGGCACACTGAGGCGTGCAGCCGGCGTAAGAGCCAGTCGGTTGGGCATATTAAGTCAGTAAATCTGACAATCATCCCAGCGTGTGGTGGAGCCAGTCAGCGCAGAGGGAGACGCGTGCAGACATCGAAAAAATAAACATGTTTTTCAGGAAGTGTCATTCGACAGCTATGGAGGAATTTTCCTCTGACTCCCCCCAAAAAGACAAAAAACAAAACAAAACAAAAAACACGTGGTGGTAACAGTCACAAAACAAAGCAATAATTTCTATTTTTGAATTACAAGCACTCTTTTGTTCCTACAGCAATATCTCTTTTTAATGCAGGACAAGATAGGGGACCTTGCACCTGATGTCGTGTTTGTAGCAACTGTCAGTCAATAATGAAATACACTGCTGTATTCTTCCCATTATGTATTGATTTGTATTTCATGTCCTTTTGCTATGTTTTTATTATTATTATTATTATTATTTAATCTTTGGCACTTTGTCTTTTAGTTTTTATACTTGCTGTAACATCATTTGCCCATTTGGGATACGAATAAATCTGAATCTATCTTGAAAGATTCCTGAATGTTGGATGTTTATCAAATCTCAATCACATTGTTTGAACTCGTCATGCAGAGAAGACACTGCATCTCAGCACCTAAAAGCTTAAAACAACAGATTTCTGTTAATTCGCGTTGTCACGATCATCTTGAACCAACAAAGAAATGCAGGACTCAGAGCTCTGACTCATTTACCAGTTTACAGACAAAACCGATGGTTTGATGGATGCAGGCATTTAAATCCAAATCAATTGTACTTGAATCTCTGTCTGAACCACACATGTGTCACATTTCCCTCTACGGTTGTGTCTACAAATGTTGACATCAGCTACAGTAAGAGGAGGCACACAAATTTGAAAAAGTGGAACAACAGGGAACAGAAGACACACCTACAGTGAAATGTGAAGGTGTGTCATAATGAAAGCTAGCTAGCTAGCTAGCTAGATAGCTAGATAGATAGATAGATAGCTAGATAGCTAGATAGATACTTTATTAATCCCCAGGGGGAAATTCAAGGTCCCAGCAGCTTAAGACATTACACACAACATACACTANTATATTACAAAATCACTAGAATACTAAATTAACACAATTACCAGATCAACATTACTAAGAGATAAGAGTACTAAAAAACACTAGAATCCTAAATACTAAATTTAAGACAGTTGCCAGATCGAAATTACTAGCAACCATCTGGTTGCTGGTAAGACAAAAAGGCCACTATAGAAACTGGGTGGAGACTTTATGGTGTGATCAGGATAATTAGGAAAATTAAAGCAAAAGTTTATTGAACAAAATAAAATTAAAAAAAAATAAAAATTTAGGAACAGCCAACAAAGTTAGGTGTATCCAAGAAACTAGATGCTTGCATGTAAATGCATTTAGTTAATGTTGTGCTTTAATAATCAACAACTACAGTTTACAGTACAAAACAGAAGACTCTCCCAGCTCATGGAGCTTTAAAACAAACAAACATTCATGAGCCTTTTACCTGAGCTGAGCTTCTTAACACATTTTTCTGAAGCTCCAGCAACCAGTAAAGTCTTTGTTTTGCTGCTCCTTCACTGGTGATATCAGCAGAAAACCCAGGTGGGAAAGATCGCTTCCAAAAAATGACAAAATAACAAATTCATAACAGGAAAATTATGGGACCCTATGAACGTATGTCTTTGTTTTGGCAGATTCTGAACATTTTACAATCCTTCACAGTCTACTATTGTCATACTTCCCAGCCATAAATATCCTATAGAAATAGCTAATGTTTCATCTGTCATCTCCTACGGCTTTAGGAAAGATGGATTGACTTTTTAAAAAAAGGAAAATTAACACCCTGTCTTGAAAATAAAAATTTAAAAAAACCCTTCTGGGCTTCAACAATAAGAATCTTTTGCATTTAATCAACTCATTCAGCTGTCCTAAGGGAGGACCAGACTGACCCACTTTCACTAAAACAAACCTATTGTTTTCTTTCGTTAATGCTTCAGTTAAATTCCTACAATAGTGTAGGAAAGCGACCAAATTCCACTAGCTACCTAACAACACTTTACAAGAGTAAAATGATCAAGTCTTATACATCTCCGAGTTCATAATGTGGAGAGTTAAATATTGTTTTCAACTTACATGGTTAATTTAATGTATACAGCCATGAAAATTTTAATTATAATTATTGAGAAAGGAGCAGGTTTTTCTTCTTCCGGCTCCCCTTTCACTCGTACATTAACAGGTGTTGTAAGAGCATGTACTTGTAAACTAATGACGAAATCTGTTAAATCAAGTGAATAAACTGATCAATTGATTGATTGAATGAAGTTCAGGGAGTTTCAAAGAAGTGCCAATCTTGTGGTAAACATATTTCCTTGAATAGAGCCAGTCGCTCAATCACAATCAAAAGAATAAAGGAGGATTAAGAAAAAGCTGCTTACAGTCTCAAACATCGTGCTTAGATCCAAATACATTGTTTTCCCCTCTATGTAACTTGCAACAGGAACCCTGAATGGTGACACAGCTGCTGATGTTCGCAAGATTGAGCCACAAATCGATTATTTTCCATGGATGAGCATCATGTCAACCACTTGGAAACGCGCATTTCCAGCAGGACTCCCGGTCACGCAACAACAGCTGGTGTGCTACTATGGGAAGCAGCAAAGAGCAAGCTAGCATCCCAGGTTAGCTGAAATATGCACAAAAACAAGAGCGCAAAGGTCTTTAGGAAAGATGGAGGGAATAGGTGGCTGAGGGTGGGTGGAGGAGCCACATTTGGCTGCCGACACCCTTGAAGAGTTCAAACATGGGTTAACCTTTAAAGAGCACTGAACGGGTCAGGAGGCAGCAACCCCACTGTAGCAAATAAATGTGTCTGACGCGTCGCTATTCCTTTCTGCCTGGCAACGGTGAATGAATGGATGGATGATGGATTCATAACAGCTCAGTGAGCTGTGAGTGGAGGGGTAAACAAGGACAAATCTGATCATATTTGACTTCATTCTTTTGGTCTATAAACACCTAGCACTATGGGGGTTTTTAAATGATAACAGAGTGAAACAGGAAACCTGTAAGCCTACTCCCTTGAATAAAAAAACCTCATGAACTGTAATGTATGAGAGCCACATTTAAGTTCCTTTGTTCTCATACCAGCTCAGCACAGCTTCCTGTGTGTAAAGTGCACTTTTACTGCACTATTACCAGGATATTTTTAATGATTTACTTCCTCTTTACAAAAACACCTTTCTCTGTTTGCTGGGGTTTAGTTAATTACAATTATAATATTACAAACTAAATGATTAAAACTCTCAATATGAAAACAACTCAGGCGCTTACCAGGAAGTTATGGATGCATAGCTCAGAACCAGCTGAACTTGATCTGCAGTTTGAGGAATCTGGTTCAGCCGATGACAAATTGAAAGTGTTTGTTCAAAGCCTCTTTGACGTGTAATGAGGTAAAACGATGCTGTCTTGTAAGCAATGGCGTACATAACTCAAGTCTTTAACTGTCCAAAGACAGCTGTTTGCTTTGGATTTTACATTAATTTGGTCATGTATTTTCTGACATAGCCATTTTTTTCCAACCTAGATCCATATTTAGACAATTTGTTAAAAAAAACAACATAGCACCCAACAACACACTTTCACTGTCCTTGATGCTGACACTATCACACACATACTGGTAACCAAGGTCCTAAAGGTCACTAAAGCCCCTTGACCATTGTTAAGTCTCACTCTAACCGGATAATGTCTGGTTCGGGTCTAGTCAATTTGGGCGTGTCTCCAATGCCAGTTTGTTCCTTTAAGTGGGCATGAATATGGGCAGGAATGCTAATAGGAATGTGGGAACATGAGCAAGCGGGATTGTGGTCGATGCTCCGAAGGTGTCATTTTGTGTGTATACCATTGGACAGTTGGTTTCTTTGAAATCTCTCAATGCATTTGTTTGTTGAAGGTTGCCCCATTCAGTCTTCCACGAGTACTGCTTTCGCTCCTACAGTGGCTTAAAGCCAAGGGCCGACCAATGAATGCAGTCTGCTGCTAATCAAACCACTTAGGCATAATACCTGGCTAAGTTTGGCTTACAGCACCCTGAGGTGGTTCCAAACAGGGAGGAACCATGGGCCTCCAAATGTAGATGAATCCAGCCATGATTGACTGGCAAAGACTTGGTTAAAGCTACGCCTGTGAAAAAGGGGCTTAAAAGACATGGGAACATTGTGCTGACAACAACAACAAAAAGTGCTTTATTTGCAATCCACATCATTACAGTAATATTCCAAGCCATTGTTTTTGTATCATTTAGCTGTAAGACAATCCAATGTTTTAAATGTTCTAAACCTTTCATGTCCAAAGGTCATAGATGAAGTAGTTTACATCCTTAACCTGTCCTGAAAATAGAAACATACACAGTTTAGAGAAGTTATAATCCTTTAATCAATAAATGCTGAAACAAGAAGTGGAATTGGACTATTTTGAATGTTGGGACTTCAAGATAATTTCAATAAAACTAAACCTTAACTGATACGCAATGCTGGACTGAAGGCGATCTGGAAGCTACACTTTGGATGATACACTTTCTGGTTATATGTGTATGTGTCAGAACAGTGAGCGTTCAAAACACAGAAAACGGTACAGAGTTTCCACAAGGTGGACCAACCTCTGACCTGGAAAGCAAAAGAGAGGGTAGGTCCGGCGTCCATGCTGTTATTGTGTAACTGAACCTAACAGAAAGAACCAATCAGAATCAACAAGGTGCAGGCGGACGTGACATGAGTGACCATCCGCTTCTTTTTCTAGTTCAGGACAAAGAGGTATTTCCACGCTAGTTATTCTAACTCTGTGGTTTCCAACTTATTGTCACATTAAACTCTACCAATGACAACAATGTCCAATTAAAACTTCTATCACCTTATATGGCACATCCAAGTCCATAAGAACTAAATAACCACTGACTATTTTACAACAAATATAAATTCTTAGTGAAACCTAAATTATAAAAAAGGAGAACATAGATGAAAAACAATTTAACTAATAGACAAAATTCTAAATAAAAATGCTTTGAAGAAGAAAAAAAAGATAAACAATGAAAGGAGGAAAACTGACATGATTTATTGATCTTTTTATATTTTGCCTGTAGCCTGGTATGTCGTCTGTGGCATACATCTGATTTTTAAGATATAACCATCAAGACTCTAAATCTGATTGTTACAGTTCTGATAAATTCCTGACACAGAAGAAGCTAGACAGAAGGACAATTTCAGGATTGCTAATGCTAAAAAGAAAAATAACCCCCATAAGAGAAGCAGGTGAGTTCATTTTCAAACAGCTTAAAAAACAAGACTATATGGCCCACTTGTGAATTCAAGGTCAAGGCATCAGCTGGTTCTTTTTGCCTCAAAGCACTGACAGCAATTTGAAGATTTATGTATTTTTAAAGAGCAGTCTGGTAAAAGGGCTAGCATTAGTGTCACTATGAAATTACAAGATCTGTCTAGTTCTGTTCAGTTGAATGCAATTCAATTTTATTGGTTATGCCAAGTTTGTTTAAAAGTTTAACTTTACATCAAAATGTTTCTACACCTTAAGGGCCCTATAATTAGAAGAGAATGTTTTCTCCAGCTCTTTGAATCATAGAGTAAGACCACACTCCCCCATTACCAATCTCAGACGGCCTCTGACTGACTTTTCCCCTGCTTACAAGTGAGACAAGGTTACTCCGTCAATCTTGTTAAGGTAGCAGTGTTTTAAAATTACACTAGTTACGAGCTGTGTGTTTACAGAGCAGATGACTGCACACACAAGTCAATTCAACAGCTTATTAATAATTCTCACTTGTTCCAAACTAGTAAAGATCAGTATTGTTATTGACCAAATGATTTGTGCCATCTTTAGATTATAACTATGCAATGCTACAGCAATTTAATGGGTAATGCACATGGAGACATATATATATATATATATATATATATATATATATATATATATATATATATATGTATATATATATATATATATATATATGTATATATATAAGTCTTTTAAAATACTATTTATGCACATATTACTGTGCAAAATAAATTTGTGTGGAGCCTTCTGCAGTTATAGGCAGCTGTAGCGGTGCATCTCAAGACCAAATGAAGTTCCAGCGTGCATTTATCCATCAGCCTTACTTTTACACAACAAACCATGACATACACAACAACAGGGCTGGGAAACTCAGGCTATAATATCAATCACTTCTGATTTCTCTCAGAGGGACCCTTTATGTTCACCCTCTTGCCATCCACATAAAAAAGGCCAAATAACAATTAAAAAATCTCTTGCTTTAATTGCTTAGACTATATACAGTATATATATAATAATTTAATGGTCTTAAATGAAAGTATTTGAATTTTAACAGTGATTAGTGATGAAATAATGAGGACTTGTGCATTTGGACAGAGTAAATGCTGCTGTTTAGACTTCTGGAAAGGACAGCAGCATATTTTCACTTTCTACCTCAGATAAACTCTCCTTCTGAGCAGAAACTTGTTGAATGGATGCAGAGGTATGCCTGGCCAGCAGATACATTGAATGTTCAATATTGTTTTTATTCCTATACTGTAGCCACATTACATGATTGTTTTATTAAGTCTCAGCAACTCTGTGGTTCTGTGACTTTTTAGTGGTACCAAAACTCTCCTTATAGTCAATGACAACCTTTAAATTTTTTGTTCTTGCTTTTTATAAAAGTTAGTTTTTCTTTGGTGAAAGAAGGTTTAGATATTGTGATCAACACCTAGACATTCTTTGCTTTGACCCAATTTATCTTTTCCTTTGCCAAAGCTACTTCTTCTCAATTACAACGCACTTTCATCACCACCATGTCATGATAAAACCAAGCTGTATGATTTTCTATTTTCTGGCCTCCATAAAGCAAAACTGTGTTTTGTTTTACCCTGTTTGACAGAAATATGCAGCTGCTGCAACATCTAGGGATTTGTAAATAAGTGTTGATAAGTAAGCCAGTGAATGAAAAATATGAAAAAAAAAAAGTTAGTAGTTAAAATTGGTCAGTATTCTGGTTTATATGCACAGAGAATTTTGTTCAATAATCTGGAGTGATGCAAAGAAAGACAGCTCTGCAAGTCAGCCATTTTTAGACAATCATAGTTAATTATAACATCTCTGATCTGTGCATCTCTAAACAACAAAGTAAAAAGGAGCTTAGTGCTCCATTCAAATCATCCTCCAGAAGCATTAGGATTTTTATTTGATTGCAAAAAGTGAATTACTTGGTTTTGGGAACCATCTCTCTAACACTTGTTCAGTTTATATGTGTCTCCTGCAAAAACAAACGTGTATTATTTTAAGACATTTTACTCCCAGTTTCTGCACAAAAAATGCGCTCCTTTGATTGTTTTTTGTAGGTCACTTTCTCTTTTTTTAGACCTAGTTTGATTATTCTTTGAAGGAAAACCCCCTCTTGCAAAACGTGAAATATGCATAGCAGATTAAAGATGGCACAGCACACTGACTGTAATCTCAGGGATTAACCAGTATATCCTAACATTCAGATTTCAGATAAAGCTCTGTTCTCTAATACAGCACTAGTGCAGGTTTTCCACTTAGATGTGCATGTTTTGTACCTTGAGGTATCTCTCATGTGGGACATACTGCAGGATGATGGGCTCCATGGTGAGAACGTTGGCAAACTGCACCTCAGGGATGTAGAGCGCGCACACTACATGGGCCCAGCCTGAGCAGCAGAGAGATTAGAGGAAGATGACAAGGCTCTTTATGGAGGACTTTAATCTGTTTCAGGCGCACTGATGTAGATCTCAGAGAAACATCAGGAGACTTACCGCCGCTGTCTGTCCTTTTAAGGGCTCCATCCTTGTGGGGACACAGATCGCATCTCTGAGGCAAAAGAGGAGACAGCAGAGATCATTGTGAGTGGAAAATTAGTCACTGCAGGTGAAATGGGAAGAGGGAGACGTGTTGGCATACTCACTACTCGTGCTGCTCGTTCCTGTGACTCACACTTCCTACAGAACCACGGGCCGGTGGGAACCTGGACAATGCCGTAGCACGCTGGGACAAACACACAAACAAACCAAGTGACTACTATTTTTCTGTTTTATTTTTCGTCTTCAGACTAATAAAAACATATTTTTGACAAAATGAGGAGAATATGCCCTAAAAGAAATGCTTAAAAAATGCTTCCTAATCATAATCTAATTTGCCGTATAGAATAATATTTGTTCAAAGACTTGGGGACAATCTTATTCAATCTGAATTTTGAGACAAGCACTATTAGCTTCACAGTATCTGGAAAATATGGTGTTTCACATTTAAGTAACAAAAAAAAAACAAAAAAAAAGAACCTAAATGACAAAAAATGTCCTGTGGAGAAGTTGGAGATGGGGCTGGGCAATATGGTCTAAAAATAAAATCTCAGACTTCTTCATACTAAATCTGATTTTAAGCATTTTTTTCTTGCTTAAAAAATAAGCAAGATAAAATAAAATAAATAAAATAAAAATAAAATAAATTCTAAATGACAAAAAATATGTCAAAAACTTGCTTATCCCCTAGTGAGAGTTGACCTGAATTCAAAGTCCAAATAAAAAAAGAAAAGTTCTCCACCACTTGGGCTGCACAATAGTGTTTTAGCATCTCCATCACCAAAATTACTGTCAGGTGTCAACATAGAAGTGAATGAAAATCTATTCAAGTGGCTAAATAAATTATTGGTAATCAAGCTTCATAGTCTTCGACATATTAAATGTTATTGTGATATTGCATAAACTCCCACTGCAATGTTGATTGTGAATCAGGATTCTGTGCAACTTTTGTAGAGCTCACAAAGATTATACTTGAGTTTTAAAAGGAAATTATAATTATACATTAGCTTAAAATTAAACCAGAAATCTTACCAGATTTTGATTGCTTCTTTTGTAGTCATTTTCAGATTACTTTTTCCACTGACCCACAGCCACACCAACAAAACCTCAAAATTACTCAAAATATCTGTAACAGTTTGACCAATGAATGAAACGTAAAAATGTCAGCATTTATTACTATAAAATCCTTAAGCTGTGTAAAAAAAATTCAAAGTACTGAAAAAGGCTAATTGATTTTACGGAATGTTGTTTGGCACATCAAGAAGTGAATTTATGAATCTTGGTAAATTACAAGATGCAAAAATGTAAAAAAAAAAAAAAAAAAAAAAAGCAACTTCCACATAATTTAAAAAGAAATGTCTTATTGTATTAAAAACTATTTCTATTCTGCTGCTTCATAACTTTCCTGTATTAGTCTTTACCGAGTTTATCCACAGCAGAAGACATGTTTCTTTTTCCTACAGGATGCAGTTTGGTTTTAATAATCCTCATAAACATCTCATTCATATTTATAGGGCGCTTTCATCTCAGCCATAAACTTTAAAGCTATTTCAGCCTTTAACTCATCCATCATAAAACCTAAGCACTTCTTGGTCACTTCAGAGACAAAACTCCATTTCTCTTATAGTGCCTTGCAAAGTATTCACGTTGTCATTTGGCAGCCATAATCTTCAGTGTTATTATTGTAATTTGTGTTATTGAACACAAAGAAGTCCATAATCTTGGGTTGTATGCATTTTTATTTTCCATACGAACATAAAATCTGGAAAAAGTGGAGCACATTTGTATTCAAATCTGACTGAAACAACATTTTGTGGGAATCCTATTACAACCCCCACCTTCCAGCAGGATTATGACCCCTAACAGAAATACAGTAATCAGAGCAGGTAAACGAAAGCATATTGATGTATTAGAGCCCAATCTGTGGCAAGACTTGAAAATGTTCACAAACACGCAGTCCAAACCTGACCAAGTCTCAGTTCTGTTCCTGCATGTTTTCCTCTGTAGTTGTCTATCTGAGCTGTTGATTTCTAAAGCTCCTCCAGAGTTACCATGGGCCTCTTGGCTCCTTCCCTGATTATCATCTCCTTACAACCAGATGAGTCTGATAGTTTATGTGAATCCTCATGAAACTGGTACATTTTTATACATTGCACAATGTGTTCAAAAACTCGACATTTGTAGTTTTAACTTGTCTGCTATGTTCTTTGGTCTGAGTGATGTTCACTAACTGAGGCCTTCAAACAACAGCTAGTTACACTTGAATGTACAAAAAAAAATAATATATTTTTTAAAAATACCACCATGCATGCATTTCTTTTCTACAACTTCCCAATTCTGCACTACGTTGTGTTGGTCTGTCCCAAGTTTGTGGTTGAAATGTGAAGAATAAAATAAAAGTTCAAGAAGTTGATACTTTTGCCAGGCTCTGCAAATAATAAACATCGCAGAATCAAGTCTGATGATTTATTACATGGATATATGATCCTGGGATCATATATCCATTTATATGAGGTAAATAAAACAAAGCAAGTGTCCGAGCCGGCGGGCCTCACTGGCTGGGTGTCATGGACCCGAACGGGCCAGACGGCCACACACGGACCGGTCATGGAGGCACCATCCTTCCTTGATGTCAAGCAAGCCTGCCTGGCCCTGAGCGCTCACAACAAACAGCACGCCTGCCTGCTACCCTGCCTACCCCTCCCACACGCTCGCAACACGCACGTAGACAGAGCGAGTCTACCTCAGAGACCTGCCGTCCTCTGAGCGCCGCTGGCTGCTTCCAGCCGCCGGGCTCAGCGGCCACAGCTGCCCGCTAATTACGAGCTAACGGCGGCTAAATGTTACCTTGGTGAACGGCGACGCTGCAGCCGTGTCCATCACAGTACACCAGCGGGTTCTCAGCCCAGCCTCGCTCGTCTGAACACACGCAGCAGCCTCCGACCATTTCCCGCATGCTTCTCCCATATGAAGAAATAAATTTCTCCTCCCGAGTAACGGCCCAGACCTCGGCCAGGCCTGTCAGGTAGACATCCGGCACTTTACCGCTGTACCGGGCATAGTCATCTGCCGCGTCGGGCGCAGGGGTTTGTTTTTGCCGCAGCGGTGAAACCAAATCTCGGCGTGTAAAAAATTGCGCTGCTTCGCTGCTTCTACGTTTTCACCGTAGGAGGACCGTGATGTCCTCCTCCCGTCCTCCTCCTCAGAACAGATGCAGTGCGCATGCTCACAATTTGTCCTGAAAAAGGCATCAACTTGGGATCTGAATCAATTTTCTGTCTTAACATTTTAAGCTCATAGCTCTACATGTCTTTCAGCTAGATAAAATCATACATTTCACCCATCGCTCAATTTCTCTGTTAAAATAATTTAGCTCAAGCAGCAAAACCCGTGGACTTCTCTTTAATAGACTGTGAAGAAACAACAGCGCCATCTGCTGGACTTTGTAAGAATACAATTGCAAGATATTTCTCCGGTATTTCACCATTCGGTCTTTAACCTGAAACTACCCTGGCTTTCTCCCGAACGTAATAACGTGGAAAGTAACTATATATATAATTATTTTAGGTAAATCTTTAAACCATGGTATATCTTAAAACAATGTTGCTGTATGTATTTTTTTATTTCCCCTTATTCCTTTCTTGGAGTGCACCATAGATTAATTTAAAGTGTTACTTGATCAGTTTGTAGCTTATTATTTCATGCTCAAATAAACCTTCTTAAAACAATTTCTGTATCAGATTAATTGTGGTGATAAATACTCATGGAATGCTCTGGTTTATATCCTTGTTTTATTTTGTTTCTAAGCCCAATTATCCCCAGTCCAATATAACACATATCTGAACCCTGATCAAACAAAAATTACTAAGACACCTGCAGACATAAAATTTGGAATATTATTGGAGCGATAAAACCACATTTTCGTACTGAACAGTATGAGTAGATTTTTTGAGATGTTGATTGTCAAAGCACCTAACATCTCAAAAATCTCAAACATGGTCAGAACGGCAGACAGTGGCAAACAGGTCTACCAAAATTACAACAATATGAAAAGATGAGGCTGAAATAATAAGCACCCCACTCCAATAAACCCTAACATTTGATTTTTTTTTTTATTCTGCTCTGGGAGACAAATTCAGAACTACATTCACTTGAACAGCTGTGACAGTTAAGGTTCACTGCTAAAATCTCTAATTTATTACCAATAAAACAGATTTACTAGGTGTTGCAGCAGACAATAATGAAGTAATTAAAGACATTTTGAGTCAATTATAAATGCCTTTTGTAAACAAAATATTTTTGACATATATTTATCTTTATTACATCATCTATAACTAAAATGACACACATAAGTAACCAGTGAATACCTTTTTTTCTTCTGACCCTTAAGGGCTTCCATGGGAAAACAAGACACAAACATCCATTCTTCTTCACTTTATAATAATCTCCTTTTAATTATTTGGAAAGGTATTGTACTCCACAAGAAAATAAGGAGTTGTTTGTATACAGTTCATTACACAAAAAACTTGTATTCAACTTTTGCTCTACAGCAGCAAAAGTTGAGATGTTTTTATTGGTTGTCACAAAAGTGTAGAAAGCCTTATTTATTTGAATTGGATTCTTGGAGTAAAAAAATAAACAAGTCCAAGTAGGACAAATAAGCAAAATGACTTCCTAAAACCAGAAATAAAAATGGAAAAACATTCTCATCGATGTTTATCTCAAAATTCTGTGTTCTTGAATCATAGTAAAGTTGCACTTAATGTAGTTTGAATCTCACTAAATCTTCCACATGCAAGAAATACATTTAAAAATTATCAACATTTCCCCTTTTTTAAAAAATGCATAATATGCAGGCATGTACTCTGCTAATTGCTTGTAGTGCTAGTAGTGGTTTGTCTGATTACGGAGCGCAAAAACCGACCAAGGGTTTCCCAACTTGAAACTAGAACATGGTCAGGTTGGGTTTGATGGAACTCAGTATAAATAATCATAGGCACTTTTTCACTTCATTGTCCGCCTGCTTTAATTTGCACATGAGGTTTCTCGAACTACTCTTTCCTTCTAGTATCTGTAGCAAAGGATAATGGGCCTAAACTACTTGTCTTCTAACCTGTTTCAGTCAAGCCAGCTCTATATCACAGATAATTTGTTTCATTTTTGCTTTGTAAACATCTCTTCTGAGTATCTTGTGTGAGTCCCAGGTGTCAGTCAGTAGATGTCACTAAAAACCCGACATCTTCTGATGATGTATCGACTCCAACTTCTTAACCCTGGGTTTTATGTTGGGAATGGGACTTTTTGGCATAAGCAGATCCCTTCAATACTCAATAACACGTTACTTCATTAAAAATGCCACTCCGACTTCCATGAACCGGAATTACATCTGCTTTAGTCAGTTTATTTACTCAGTATCATATACCATTACCCAGAAGACGAATGCCTTGAATTCATCGTCTTGTACTTGGGAAAAGAGAAGCAGCAAAGCTGTGCTGTTGTAATGAATGACTTGGCTTTTTAACTCGACATGTGGAATTGAAGCTGTGAAGACAGTTTGGCCTCACAAGTGTCACTTCTCTTCAAACCCAAACAGAGAAAGGGGAACTGGCTATGATAGAGAGGACAGATAGTGAGGCAGCAGCTGGAAGAAGCGAACACCCTGTTCTGGTCTTAAAGCCAGCAAGGCGTGAACGAGTTCCTGCACTGCCATGTGGGTGAAGTGCATCCACAAGCACGCGCAGTCCGACGCACGGCCATGATGAAGTAGTTCTGTGGCTTGTCAATTTTTTTTGTGTGTGTGTGTGTTCACCAAAACTTCCCCACTGCACATTTTGGTCATCAGCGGAAGTTTTTAAAAGTGTGTCATGTTGAAAATTCCCACAAAACCCTCATTTCTAAAAACATTTTTTTGCCCTGCACACATGAATTCCCATATGTGGAGTTTTACTGGCATGATGGTGGAAGCATGTTGTGGGGATTACTGTTACTATCCATTCTGTGAGTGAGGTGAGAATGAGGAGGAAAGAGAAACTGCTGACTGAAATTAATTTGTGTGCCTTCTCTCGTCCTTTCCTAACTGAATAACGAGTTAGCTATTATTCATTTAGACCGAGACTCCTCAGCACGTCGTCCTGAGATCATGACGACCTGAAGAGACCTCTGATGTGAAATAGAACCAGTTTCTCATCTTAGAAATAGTCAAGCGTAAGATCCGACACCTGTCAGGCATCAGTGGGATGATCCAGGAACTCATTTACATTGAAGGCACTAGAATAGTTTCCCTTATCTTGCTGCAACAAAATGATTCTACTCTGCGCTTCGAGCAGTAAAACTGAGGCTTTTCTACCTCGTGGGAACGTTAAATGAGTATATTATTCAGGAGTGAGAAACCAGCACATGGTGCAGAGTGGTGTCCTTTGAAGCCGTGAACTGCAGATCTCTGAAAACCACAGCCTTAAAAAAAAAAAAAAAAAGACATGTGACCTTCGAGATAATAGGATGGGTTTTTTTTTGTTTTTGTTTTTTTTGCAGTCAGAATTGGCAAACACGAACATCTCTAAACACTCTGCAGCTTGTGTGTGATGACAGAACTGCTCTTTTATTTTTTACATCTTTATACAGACAAAATAAAACAGTAGGTACAGCATAAATACAGTATTTTGAGCTGCTTTGTGTGAGTGGAAACACGTGGCTTTATGCAAACAGACAACCCCGTTACGTACAAATATATGCATGCTAAGGAGTAGAAATACTCCTGCAATAACTCTTTACAGGCCATCTTTTCAGATGGATGACTAAAAACAGCCGTCACACTCCCACGACGTTTATACTCACACACACTTTAACAAACGCCAAGGACAGACAGAGCTGCAACTTTATGCTTTCATTTCTAATACTACCAGCTACTTATATGACTAAATCGCTGTCTGTCTCCATGGTGGTGACTGTTTGTGTGCATGAATGCAGTCTACTTGAGTTCTAGGCGGTGCTCGCCGCGGGCTATGTGGGAGGAGAACTCGTAACGGTCCCGGCTGCGGTGGCCACAAACGTTGCATTCGAGCGGATCGCGGAAGCCGTGGCATCCCATGTGGATGGTGAACATGACGTAGTCCAGGAAGAGCACCCTGCAGTGGCCGCAGGGGTACACCGCTCCGGGCGGCGCCCCGGACTCGCCATCCACCCGCATGACCCGAAGGGCCTCGAGGGGAGTCAGTGGAATGGGCTGGCTGTGTGGGTGTGGGACGCCGTTCTGGTGATTGATCCCCCCCAGCAGGTGACCCAAGCTGTACATGACGGGCTGGGTCATCTGGGAGGTGTCGTTGTGGAAGGAGTCCATGCCGAGGGGCGGCTGTGCTCCGTGAGGGAGGCCCAGAAGAGGCATCTTGTGGCCGTTGGTGAGGCTGATTGGGTTGATATCTGTGCGGTTTAATTGGATGGGGTACGGTCTGTGAGTGGGAGGTGGGTCGCCATCTGGGCCTGCAAGGACTGTCTGCAGCTGGCCCTCTGGCCCAGGTGAGCCTGGTGGAGGTTCCTTTATGTCAGATCGGTGGAGCAGCTCCCTGTTAAAGCTCAGGTCCAGGCAGACCCCGTTGTCGCCTACACCAGTGACACGACAAGAGAGCACTGAAGATTCAACATGGACTGGTTTCACATACTTCGCTGAAGAGCATTACAGTACCTTGTTAAAGTAGGGTTACATATTGTCACGTTACAGCCACAAAAATCAATGTAATTTTTTGGATTTTTTCTACAGATTTTAGTGCTGCAACTTTGAGCTGCTTTGTGTGAGTGGAAACACAAAGCAGTGTTTCCACTGGAGTGATGAATGATCACTCCAGTGGATTATAAGTTATATTTGCATTATAACTTAGAATTAATATCGGTGCAGTTTAACTTATAATATGGGAAAAGTGACTTGTTCCACCGAGAGATTGGTTCACTTATAACAAGCATTTTTTTAATCAATATTAAGGAATCATTAACTTACGACAAGGTATATCTTGCTGAAAAGTTATGTATTAGTTAGTTTTGTCTCATTTCAAGTGTACAAAGATATTTGCACTAGAAATCAGACAAAAAATAAGATTTTGTGTTTTTGCTGTGTGATTGACCAACACAAAGTAATGTAATCTTGTGAAGTGGGAGGAAAACAAGTCAGGGTGTTTAAAATCTCTACTGCAGTGAACATTTGTATTCATCCCCCTATAGCTTGTCTGTCACATAAACTCCCAATAAAATACAGTGAAGTTTGTGGTTTCAAAGTGACAAAGGGCTAAGAATACTTTTGCAAGGCACTGCACATGGACAAGCAGCAGAAAACTGCAGTCAGCGTGCTTATTGCTTACAGATGGGCAAGAGCTTAGACAGATCCAGATGGGGCTCACAGGGGTCCTCGCTTTGGTGTGCAGCACGCACAGAGCAAAAAATGTGCACCCCATTTGGCTAACCTGGAGCACAAGCACTTCATGGGACAAAGGAAGCTTAAAAGCAAGAAAACATCCTGAACCAGGAGAGGACAGAGGGCTGAGAGGAAGCAGACGGCGCAGACGAAGGTCTTTGTTGCAGCTGCTACAGAAGTATCGACAGAGAAACACCTGCTCACGTTTCTCGCCTCCCGCTTGTTCTATCTTTCTCTGTGGTTGCAGACTCTCTTACTTCTCTTTTCCCCTGTGGTTGTCATATTGAAAGATCTCACTTCATTTGCCAAGCTGATAGACGTAGGAGTGTAGTGTGTGTGCGTGTGTTAGTTAATGTGCATGTGTGTGTGTGCTCGCGGGAAGCTTGAGGCGTGATTGCGAAACTACAACCCCAATGTTGAGCTTAACCAGAGAGGTGAGAGGAGACTTGAAAAATTGTGCGTATGCTCATAAAGTTTGGGAAATGGCAGCGCCAACTCAGCCGTTTACCGAAACTGATAGCTTCTGATCATTCATCACTCCAGTGGATTATCCGAGTCCAATTCAAAGCAAAGAAAATGAGTAATACTACTGAGAACTTTCAGAATCATATTTCTTTTTTCTTTCTTTTTTTACATAAATTTGTTCAATTAACCATGGCCGGTCACATATACCCAACATTGACACCGCTCTAGGCAGAAAATCTAGAGCAGTGGGAAGCACTCTGTGGTGTGAGCCAGGTGTTCTGGCCCCAGTTCTCATCTGGCAGGAGACAGACGCCAGCAAAGATAGACAGACAAACAAGAAGCTCAGGCAGACAGAAATCATTTACAATAGACTTCTTTATTTAAAGACCTTTAAAGCATTGCTACAAGCAAACTGTTGTGAACTTGAGAAAAAGGCAGCAGCATTTACAAAAGGAGCTGTTGGGGAAAATAGATGCAACTTAACACATGAAGTGCCTTGCAAAAGGTTACATCCACTTTGAACACATTAACACGTTACATACACACACTTCAGTTGATTTCACCAGGATCGTATGGGACAGACCAAAACAAATTAGCTAATAATTGTCAATTCAAATGAAAACGATGCACGATTTTCAAAACATCCTTTCTATAATGAAAAGAACCTAAAAAGTTGTGATATGCCTTCTCCCCCTTTCATCTGCTACCCCTAAATAGAATCCAGTCCGACCATTTCCTGCACCTCATCAGTACATAAACTCCACCTGTGTGTAATTTAATCTCAGTATGACTCCAGCTGTTCTGCGAAAACCTCAAAGGTTTATTAGAGAACATTAGTGAATAAACAGCCTTGTCAGGCTGTGGAGACGTTAAAGTCATGTTATTTTACGGACGACACAATAAATATGTGCCATTAGAGGAGAACCTTTTGGCCTCATTATTCTGAACACATCATTCCCAAGGGGAACCACAGTTTTGGCATTAATGAAGGAACAGCCTGACCAAGACCAGGGAACACAGCACAGAGCTCTGGGATAAGGTTGGAACCAGGACACATTAAGACAACATGCCAAGGTTCCAACATAATAAAGTGATCAATTCATTATATAAAACGTATATTAGAATGAGTACTGCTCAACTATTTTCTGCCAAGACCGGGGTGTCACTTAAAATCAATAGGCTGGGCAAGGAGAAGATTGTTGTTTTTAGAGAAGCGGCCAAGAGGCACCAGCTACTCTACAGCTCAGGTAGGAGAAGAGGATAACACCAAAACTACATTTTTGACCTACATACAAAAGATGTTGGTGGCAGCATCATACCTTGTGAATGCTTTTCTTTAGCTAGAAGGGACAGGGATGATAGGAAGATGCATGGAGTTAAATACAAGGCAATTCTGGGAAAAGTGTTATGGAAATGAACCAAGAGCTACAACAGACAGATTGAGATCAAAGAAATACAATCATGTTCTAATTTCTGTTGGTCTGTCACATCAAACTCCAAATAAATACACTGAAGTGTGTAGTTTTAATGTTACAAAAAGCAGAAAAGCTAAGGGGGTATCAAGACTTTTGCAAGGCACTGTTAACATGTCAAAACAACAGCAGCAATTGCAGCAAAAGCTAGTTTGAAAACAGGTGTAATTTCATTTAAAACACAAATGTAAGAACACAGCATGTTAAATAAGGTTGCTTTACAAAAGTATGCCCTTATTGCAGTTTGAGGTATACCACTGTGCTTGCTCTTACCAGTGAACTTCTGTGGCATTGAACTTTTCCGCTTGGCAACGTTGCTGGCGAGCCTGTCGAGAAGTAGCGCGCGCTCTGAGCCCATCTGAGACCTGGCTGTGTGGCTATCCTCTGCTTGACCACAAAAGGACAAAAAAAAAAAAAAAAAGATAAGAAAATAGAAAGAAAGATGACAGCAATGTCAAAGAAATGAAGACCTGTTGCCGAGCCACTGTTCTTCATAAAATGAAGCGCAAATAAATAAATAAACCAACAAGGAGGAACAACATATTAGTTTGACATTAGACGCTCCTCTGACCTCACTTCCTGTTTTTTTTTTTTTTTTTTTACCTCATCAGTGAAGGAGGAGAGACCACAGGATGAGGATGTACTTCCTCACCACTACAGCACTATCAAGCAAAACTTACGACATTCGGTGACCACAGAAACAGTGCGCCTTCTTGTGTGTTGCAATCGTGCAACTGTCCTGCCGGTACAACAAGGCACAGTCGGCAGCGGGGGCTGACGTCTTACGCGAGCGTGCCTGCGCTGGGCCGGCCTGGGCTCAAACGTTTGCCCTATTTGGCTTCCCCTTTGCTGATACAGACATGAGAAGCGGTCTCCGCTGCACTGAGCCATCACACCACAGCAGCCATAACCTATTTAGTCTGTAATCATGGGGCACCAGCTATAAGTTCATTAATTTAATGAGGCCATAAAAACAGGATCTGCTGGCTTTTTAACTGCACGCCCGCTGTGTATGCTCAAAAAAAAAAAAAAAAAAAAAAAGAAACAACGGTTTTTTGTGGACACGATGGCTGCAGAAGATGCATGTGTGAAGTTTCGGAGATGTTTAAAGAGATTTTTATGGCTGGTAACCAAAC